>QVOB01006988.1:0-11429 GCA_014839585.1 Pseudomyrmex concolor
TTTTTTTTTTTTTTTTTTTTTTTGTTTAAATTGCGGAAAGCGCTTCCTTTCTACTCTTTTTCTGTAAGATATAATAAAAATAAATTTTAATTTCTGCATCTCGTTCTCTTTGTGGAACATGGTCTTAAAATTAATGGTTTCTTTTATGCCTTTGCTTCGATTGCATCAGCTAGACTTTTAAGGTAAAAGTATAATACGCATGCCATTTCTCTTCTATGTTGCCTGATAATATTGTGTATTGCTTTGTATGTCTCTTTTATGACCGCCGATATTTTTTCAAATGTGAAAAATATTACACATAGATATAGAAGATTAGTTCTAAAGTGAGAGATTTTTTATTCTTACTTTCGTATAGATCTTGTCTCTTTACTCTTTTATAGCCGACTTCTTCGAAACTGTGGTACGCGAAGTAAAATTAGCGCGTTTTACAGATGGCCATCTGCATTCACTGAACATGGTCGACGAATCCAGCACGTTACCTGGAAACGCTACGAAAATCGTGGATCTCGAAGAAGCGGACAAGGAAACGATGCACTTGCTCGTGTTTCTGTTGATGCAATTTCTCTCGCGACAGGATCAGGTAGATTTTCGCGTTCAGTTAAAACACATCGTCTCTTTTATTATTCGCGCGATTTCTTCGATGATTTATCGTATCGATACAATTTAATTTTATTTAATTTTGTTTAGGCCTATCCGACGGACGAGAAGTCATTGTCGAAGACACAGGGCATAGTCTTGCGACATTTGTACCTTCTTTTGGGATACAATCAAAACGAACGTACTTTCCACACTTCTCCGCAACGTTTAAGGTGAAATTCCCTTGGTTAAATTTATTGTATTTTTATCGGTTCACGAAAACGTGTGTGCAAACATGAATTATAGGCTTTCAGCGGTGTTCAACGTCTTCATTGCCAATCTGCCGCAACTGTTGGACCAGAATCACGTGATAGGTTGGACAATGACGCCGCCGGTTCTCGCGATACTGCAACATTGTCCTTGTCCCCCGCAATCTACCCCTCCAACTGATCATCAACCACCGAACTACAGTCTTTGGTACTTGGAGCCACATATCAGACGGTCCTGGCTGATGTCTCTGCTCGTAATTTTGTACAAGGTGAAAAACAGTCTGTCTATGAGATATCGATCTCTGTTTCGATATTATTACTGTAGTTACTTTTGAAGGCATTTGAAAATAAAATTAATTATTACTAATGAATTTAACATGTACGAGTTACGTTTTTCAGTGTCAATACGGGCAACAGCCTTGGTGCAATCAGCTTCAGTCGTTGGTGAAGATAGTGCTGAACACGCTCGACACGCAGCATCATCAGTGCAAGAGAATCCCGGCGACTGTGGTCATGGACGCTCCGCCGTCCAGATCTCGCGGTATGGCAATCGAGAGTTCGAACAATCTGACTCGCGAAATTTCCACGAGCGATCTTGACACGAAGAGTGTTTTTCTTGTCTTTCAGACGTGTCGCAACCTTCGCTCGGGGTGGAACACGACGGATTGACGACGAACGCGGGAGAATTGGAGACGGAGACCCCGCCGATGCGCTCGTCGATGCACCAACGCAGCAGCCCCGGGGGGATACACGGACAGATGGAGACGCACTGGGAGGAGAACAACGGTCCCGCGAGCCGTTACTTCAACAAGCACTTCACCAGGTCAGATAGTTTTTTGTGACAATTTTTTTTCTTATCGCACTTATTTTAATTAATTTTCTCACTAATCTCGTATTTCTTAGAAAGACACATACAATTCACCGTATCTCTCTTACGTGCGGCAAGCGCGAATGGCACAAGAGAGTTCACGATAGTCACAAGAATTCAGATCACCTAGTGTTAAATATATAGATCCACTTTTTTCACGTTTCTTAGAAAGCAATATCATAAATATTCTCTCTTTTTTTAGAAGATCATTCTCGAGACTTTTCTAGGTTTGAGTCTGATTTTTTTTCTGAAATTCATCACAACACTGTGACACACAGCGTTTGCGCTTCTGTTCTTTATTCACATAAGTAGTGGCATGCTACAATTTGCTATTGCGAATGCTTTTGCGAAGCCATTCGATCAATGATACGGAGTCTGAGCTGGCCGCGATACCTGAGAGTCCAAAATCTGACAGCACCTTGCATGGTAGCAGCGGAGGATCCCTCGGCGAGCTAGAGGATACAGTTTTCAAACACACGCTGCACGAGCCGCGTATGTCGATCACGGACGGGACCACGGGCGCGACCGAGCCGAACAATCGGAACGCCGTCGTCAGCAGAGCGCGAGCTGGATCCGTCACGAAGCCTATGTGGTTCATAGGAAACGAGGATGAAGCTTATCAGGTGAGATTTCATTTTTTTTTCTCGCGAAGAAAATAAATGAAGAGTACGTCGAGACTTTTCGAAGAATGTTGTTATCAATTGTCTGTGCACATCCAGGGGAATAAATCCGGTCCCTCGAAGAAATGGGGCGTTTACGAGGGGATGAAGATGATGGTGACGGGCACGTTTATGGCCGGACAGCAGGAACTATCGAAGCCTCAGTCGAAAATATCCGCAACAACAGCGAAAAACGGCAAGAAACAATTGCCGTACAACGGGGACAACGTTACGAAGTCGTTCGATTTGTCGAGCGCGTTCGCCGTAGCCACGAGTATTTCTCACATTCAAAGGTAAACGATTTTTGTCTTACAAAATCGAGCGAACGCGAGTCCAGTCTTTTTACAAACCAAAGATGTTATCGCGATCGAAAATATGCAAAATTTTCCAGACCCGAGTGTTTGAAGGAAAAAGGAAAAGAGGAAGAAAAGGAAAAGGAGAAGAAAAAAGAGAAGGAAACGGAAAAGGAGAAAGAAAAAGAGAAGGAAAGTGAGAAGGAGAAGGAAAAAACGCTTGTGAAGACCGCGGACACCGTCAACAATAACGAATCGACGAACGCGAAGCACTTGGGCAGACAGAAATACGTGGAGCAAATCACGATTACAGCGACGTCGCCGGTTTCGCCGTGCCAGGTGATCTCGGTAACGAACAGCGATCACTCGAGTTCACCGGCGCTCAGTTCTTCGATATCGTCGCAGATTATCAGCACAGAAAACGGACAACAAAGTGCCATACCGCAGCCTTTGATGACCACCCCTACGGTCGAACGATTGCTACCTATCGGTACAATGGTTCGCGCAACTGGTGAGTCTTATGTTGTTCAACACAAAGGGAAAGACATTGTTTTATATTAGATTTTTTCTGTGTGTAAATTTCAATAATATATAATTCAAATAAATATAATTTATTATAATAATAGAAATTTATTGTTATTTTTAAAAATAATTCTCGCAGGATCACGAGCCGCGCAACGCGTATTGAGATGCGAAGACGCGTACGGGTCTCCGGAATCACCGTTATCCAAAATGGACGTTTTGACAGTCAGTGAGTACATTTTTAAATTTAAAAAACAAAAATGCAAAAATAGCAAGTAGAACGACGAAGTCTAATTATGAGAGAAGAGAGAAAAAAGTGATCTGAGAGAGAGTTCAGATCGATTGTAATTTCGCAGGTTCCTCGTTCGAGCAAGACAGCGAGACTTGCATGTCCAGCGACATCACGAGTCCGCACAGCATCTCCCAATTGGAATTTCCGACACCCGAACGACTGCTACCGGTCGGTCCTCACAGGGATTTTTCTAGCCTGGTCGATCGAGTGTATCAGGTTCTCGATATTACAGATGTTGAAGGTTTGAACACATCAATAAGTCTGTTATATTTCATATGGTAGCGAAACGCTGCTATTTTCAACTTGTATATGTTTTTTGATACGATTTAATACTCCTCTGTATTCAGTCACAAGTAAATCGAGTGACAATGTAAAACCTGACACTCACGAGACGGTGCTCACGAAACAAGACAGCGGAGCGTCGGACAATATGGTAAGAATCTCTTTATTTAGTTTCAACAGAAATTTTTTTCAACAACAAAATATGATTTAGTTAAAACACATAAGATGCTTGATATTTTACGTCTGAGAGAGAAAACTTGAATAAATGAAAATTAATTAACGACGAAATAGCAGAAAACAAATTTCGATTTATTTATTTTTTTTTGTTTTTCGATAAATCGCGATTGTGTTCGCAGTCGGCGTCGCTCGTGCCGACGTGCAACGAGGTCAACTCGAGCAGATCGGCAAGTCCGCGGAGATTAATTAAACAAGTGGCACTTGAGTCGTCTCCTCCGGCGGTCGAGACCGGGGACTTCGCGTCGAAGGTGACGGATTACGAGCAGAAGATAAAATCGCGGGAACAATTTCGCATTCAGCGCGACAGGGGACGGAAGACCCTCACCGCGACGACGGATCAGAACGCGATCACCTACGCAAGACGGACGGAATCCTGGTATGCGCTTCGATTGTGTATAACTTTTGAAAATAAAATACACATCGCTAAAATCGCTCATTGCGTTGTATGGCACTTATGAAATTTAATTACGTTTAAAACCGCTTGTTTAATTTGCCCATATTTACTGCCCAATCTCTGATAGGTCCAGTGCGCAGGTTGAACAAAATTCAGCCTATGTCTCACGACAAGCATGTCACGCAGATTTCAATTTAAAACACAGTTTATTTCGCATCGGCAACGATTGCGTTTATGATAGGTATAATTTGCTTGAGTCTTAGATGTGTTTTATAAATAATATAATTATAATTATCGGACTTGTGACGCGTAATAAATCTCGGATTTTCGGTGCGACACAGGTGCTCGGAATGCGGAACGATAAAGGAGGAATATTCCGACGAGGAGCTCGGATTGTGCATAATAACTCTGGGAACGTTTATTCATCGAGAACCGTCTCTAGCGGCGCCGTTGCTGCCCGAAATACTCAGCATCGTCACCAAGTAAGAGATTAAAGTATTTTATATGTGTAGCTTTTATTCACATATTAGCTCTCTGAAAATTTTTAATTTTACTTCCTTCGTTGCCACTATGCTGAGATAATATTTATATTGTGTGTCTCTCGTGAAAAATTATTTAAATATTATATAAATATATTACACGTGTAAATATGTACGCTCTAATGTCACAGGGTGGCGCTTAATGCAATGTATCCTTGGCAAAGCGAAACGAATATACATTTGCCGGGGGGTGCGATCAGCGTGGCGCATCAGTTTCTCAGATGCATTCTCCATCAATTAGCGCCTAATGGGATCTTCACGCAAATGTTTCAGACTCATCTGAACGGTAATAATATGCAGCAACAACTCTTCAAAATCATGTTTTTACCCGAGAGAGAGAGAGAGAGAGAGAGAGAAGTTCTTCAAAAGCGTGGCGCAAGCATTGGTCGATTTTAACGAGTTGAATCCCATCGCGCCCTTGCAATTGTTGCTCGAGGTAAGAAGTCGCGTTAAAGTGAGCTAAATATACATAAAAACCATCGTTGCAATTGATCTTGTCGCCTAAAATTTTTTCACCGCGTTAAAATTTACTTCAACATTTTTTACAAAAGAGATAGAAAACTTTGCAGTCTCGTCACGTTAAATTTCAGACATTAAACATGAAGAAATCGTTGCCGCTAGAACGGCTGCCGATAATATTGTACAATATCGCGTGCTACTTGGATTGTTTGCCTTTGGAAGCGGGACTGGGACCCGGCTCGGTTACGTGGAGCGCGCTACTTACACAATTCGACGGTCTGTTTCGAAGACTCGTCCTGATTCTTCCCTCCATCGAAGACATCAATCCTCTCCTGCGAATTATGGTGTCCCTGTTGAAGGTTCCAGGGATTCAGCAAGCGAAGGTACTCGAAAATCGACAGAGATCCGCTTATCGAATGGATAAAATTATCACGCACACTTTTGCGCGATTAGAAATTATTGCTTCAAGGTTGAACAATTTTTATTTTTAGGGAATGCTGGATCCGTTTTCCAAAGTGCTGAGCTACGCCATACAAAACTCGACGCTGCAGTATCATTATTTGACGGATCTATGCTACCTGTGTCACAGAGGATTTATTCGCGATCGCGACAAACACTTTTTCGGCCGAACGATCGTGTTCGAGTTGATACAGGCCATCAAATTCAAGACGACGATACCGGACTCGAATTTCCTGCTGCTTCTTCAATTCGTATTACAAGTACAAATCACGATTATAAATTCGTACAACATTTATTTGCGCGTAATTAGCGCGTGAATATAATTTTTTTCAAACGTGCGTAAAATTCTTATTGCATGCAACGCAGGACATCGGGGGATCTTTGCCAAACACTCTCATCGCGATGGATAGCAATATTCAAACGGACGTGTCGCCGATTTACAACACGAACGCTTCCGAATCGTTGAAGAATCAGTTGTCGGACGTCCTCGACTTTTTAGGCGACTTTCACACTCTGAGCAAGATCAAGGTAAGACATCGACGAACAATTGTATTTAAAAAAAAAACAATTCGAAGAAACTCGGGGGTTTTTTGGGGGTTTTTGTATTTTAGAGTTACAGCAAAGGTATGCAAGCGGGTTTGAACGAGGACACGATAGGCGGAACATTGAAATGCGGCCTCGCTCAATACGTCGCTTTAGAAATCACGAGGGGTAACAATCGAGAAAATCGAGCGGTCGCGCGTTATCTGCCGTGGTTGTACATCGCGCCGACCATACAGCAAGGGTAAGCTTTAACTAGTTACGGAAATCACCGTGGCATTCACAGCTTTTTGTCAACGGTTTCCAGTGCTCGCGAGTACGTCGACTGCATCGGCCACATCAGGCTGTTGTCTTGGCTTTTGCTCGGCTCGCTCACGCACATAGCGATGTACGCCGGCAACAACAACAACAATCACGCGCATTCGTCGATACAACTGGCGCAACCGATACCCCAGGAGGTGTCCTGCCACATCGCCGATCACATACAGATCATCTTCTCGGGCTTTCCGGAACAATCCAAGACCTCGGTTCTGCACATGTCGTCGCTGTTCTACGCGTTCATCCTCTGTCAAGTATTTATTTTTGATTTTTACAACATTAACAAACAATTGCACATGCAAATGTTCACACATTTGAATTCAATTGCGTCATTGGATTTTAAACAATACTTGTGCGTGTTCTCCGATTCAGCTCTGGACAATGTATCTGGAAGAACTGTCGAAGAACAACGCAACCAACAGTGAAAGTCACAACGTCACCTTGAACATCTTGTTAGAATTTTGGAGCAAGATAACGCCGTGCATCTTGCAACTCGTTTCCTATTCGAAAGCCGTAAGTTGCGTCCTCGATGTGCCGGTTTTTGCTCGGAATTCTCGTTTACGAAATTAGAAATGTGTAAAATTAAAAAAAAAAAAAAAATAGAAATGTGTGAAAAAAAAATCTTTTGATTGTTCCACAGCTGTCCGAAATGCTCAATTTGCATTTTCTGAGTTTATTGGAGGCCTTGCTGGAATGCGGATCAATCGTATTGAACAAATTATTGCCTTTGTGGAACGCCATTTTGTTTTCCCATCATGTTCAGGTAAAATTGTAAAACATATAAAAATATATGAAAGGATGACGATAAACATCGATATTATATTAATATAATATTGTTAATTGATTCCGGGAATTTTTAGCTACCGGGACACTTACAAGTGCGCTTGCAAAATTGTCGGGATTTTCCACCGAGCAGAATGGCGGAGAATTTTGTTTCCAATCGAAGAGAATCAAACGCGATACTTCTGCGATGGTTGCATCGATTGCAGTTCAAAATGGGCCAGATAGAAATGCAATCTTCCAACGCCACGCAATTCTATTCCATATAAAGAGGAATTTGAAAAAAAAAAAAAAATTATACGAGCTTGATAAATTATACATGACTTCCTAATTGGCCCCCGAAGCGGTGCGAAGACCAGATCAAATAAAATAGTTTGTTACATGCGCGCGTGAGAGAAATATAAAATATATATAGTTCGTTGTAAACTATTACCGTTATAAAAATAAGTTGTTATATTTAGAGATATTGTTGATCTATATATATTATTTTCAAAGTAAAAAAAAAAAAAAAAACACGAGCGTTGTGTAATGAAGAATTAGAATTTTTAGATTGAGAGAGAAACACAGGCAGAATAAAGTCAACGGCCGGGCCGTTAAAATATATATGTATAGGATGCATGAGCATGTGTGTTATTAAATTAGGAGCAATTACTTATGTATATACGTAATGTAAGACAAACGTAATTATATATTGTAAGAAAAAATAAAAAGATGTATGTATTTCTATAATAAATATATATATTTTTCATAATTAATTTACATTTAGTACTTGTATTTCATGCACACACACACACAAGACTTTATCGAAGAAAACACTAATTTTTTATTGTAGCGGTTATCATTTCATCGATGACAAAAAAAAGAAAGAAGTTAGACGAAACAAAGTCACTATTTTTTGTTTTTTTAATTAATTACGTGAATACAAGTAAAAATGAGGTGCCTTGAGAAAACATCCATATCGATTTATGATGTGTTCACGTATCTGCAATAAATTCAAGTGCTGTGTTAATTACAGGAGAATTGTTACTATTGACGATTGTCAGAGACATTTCAATTAATTTAACGCTCCGAAACTTGGAAACAGTTGTTCACACTGTCGTTGTCGTCGTCGTTGTCATCGGACCTTTCGGCTTGATCATCATCATCGCGCGTTTTAGAGTGTAATCCCAGCCTCTCCAGCGGAACCACACGATACCTTTTTTTTTTCAACAATACAATTCTCATTCGTTAAATATAAAATTGCACGAGTATTTAATGTGTCGAGTAACTTCCGTCTATTCGCGTAAATTGACAGCACAGACGAACTTTTTTTTTCAAATTACATTATCAACATACCTTGCCGCGCGGTGAGATCCTGCGGATCGTTCAAGTAAAGACCGTTCAAGCCGCGTCCGCACGATTTCCACCACCAGCCACCTTTGAGCATCGAGGCGCAGTTCAAAGACGATCTGTCGTTATCCCTGTGAAATCGCATATATATCGCTCTATTTCTGATATAAGCGTGTGATGTATCACGCGATGATGCAAGAAGATTTCAATATGAGAGCGCGCAAATAGATGCTCAATTGATGGGAATTATCTCACCTGTTGTACGTGGAAAACGGGCTATTGTTCGATCCGTACCAAGGATCATTCAAGGAATCTCCAGCGTTTCCTTCGTATCCGTCTATTTCCAATTTGTAATATTCTCCCTCCGAATAGATTTTGAAGTGCGAATACTGAGCGTATCTAAAAGAGATAAAAATGAATTACAATCGTAATTCGTTCCGTCAAATTTACGCACGTAAATTCTCAAAGATATAAAACTGCGGCTTATTTTATTCGTTTTATCGATATCCCCACAAGAGAACGTGAAATTATAATAACACATTAATCTACAGTTTATGCGTATACCTTTTGTTACCTTCGAAGTCTTCAAGTTCAACCCTCAGCATGTAGTCTTCGTTGTTCGTTAACATGTATATGTTTTCGTTGCCCAACCAGAACTCTTTCGCGGGATCGCCGAATCCGTTTTTGTAATCCGCCCAGTCTCTGTTGAAGTTCTCCCTTGGTTCTCCGAAATCGTCTCTTCTCTGAATAACCTGTAACACAGAATTCAAATCCCATACAAATCCCGTGAATGGCAAATCGGCGCGCGAATGTGCCGTTTCGATAATAAACTCACCGTCCAGCCACCGTCGGCGACTTCCTGTTCGCAGTAGACCTTGAGGAACCAGTAGGTGGTGCCGCGTATTTGCAGGTAATACACGCCGCTGTCTCTCATCCCCGCGTTCAATAAATCCACGCAAGAGTAACCCTACAAAGTGTTTCGAAGATAAATAAATACATCGGAAAAAAAAAAAAAAAAACGACGACGAAATTATCCGAATGTTTCTAACAACGACACTCCCGTGATTACACTCTTTTGTTCCTCGATCGCACGCTTCGTCAACAGGTGATATCACACGTGAGTAAAAGGAGAGCGCGAAGGATCAAAAATACCTTGACATCCTTATAGTTGAGTAATATGTCGCTGGTAAAGGTGGAATTCGCTAAACTCGGCTTGTTCTTAACGCTCGGGAATATGACGCCGCGATTTCTGTTGCTGGATCGAGAGGTGCTCGAAGACGTCGCCGTCATGGGCGTCGTGGAAACGGTGAGATTGTTCGAGGGTGACGCGACGGACGACATTGACGTTGTGGTCGACAGGGGTGGCGCGGCGGTGGGCAGCGTGGACGTCGTCGGCATTTCCGTTACAAAGTCTTCGGTTATACTGACGTACCTTAAAACAAACGACGCGAGAATCGCGCTTCTATATATTTCATCGACATTTTATTGTCTTTAATGACTTTTTTTTCAACTTCATTGACTTTATTTTCAATCAGTAATTTATTTCTTCGATCGATAGCCTGTACTTCGTAAACATTATCGGTTTATTATTCATTTATGTTCGGTTCTTCTTGTTTGTTGCAAAGAACGTTCAGATTAAACTCTTACCTGGTCGGATCGTACTCAACGAGCCGATCGATCGTCGGATCTAATAACAGCTCGGCCGGAATCGGTCGTTGCGCGAGCGTGGCTACGTCATCCTCCTGTTTCCTCAACCGGCTTTCAACACCCTCCAGATTCTCGATGATCTTGTTCGTTTTGGATCGCAAATCGGCGTGAATTTCGCTGATCGCTCGCTCTTGCCTCTGCGTCTGAGTGAGCAATTCGTCGGATTTCGGCAACAAGTCGTCCACCGAGCTCTTGGTCCCTATCTAATCCAAGAGATCGGCGTTATCGTTACCATGCGCCACAGATAATCGAAATTCGACGTGTGTGTGTGTGTGTGTGTATGTGTGTGTTTAATTTGTTTCATAGAATCAAACTCACCACGACGTTCCAAACTTGATCCATCTTCTCGGAAACGGTCAGCATCGGATACATTTGCTCGACGAGACGATCGATCTTGCTCTGCTTCGTCGGGGCCTCGGTCGTCGTCAGATTCAAACGATTGTTTCGCTTCTCGTTCCCGTGATTCTTCTCGACGATGGCCTCATGCACGTCGCTGACCATATTGTACACCGCCCCGAGATTGTCCGACACCACGTTCATGTGAAACTGCAACTTCCGATCCATATTGCCGGTCGCTTGTCTGAGATTCTCGATCTCGATCGACATGTGGTTCATCACCTCGTTGCTCATCGCCTTTGTGATCTCGATCACGCTCATGCTAACCGGTTTTTTCTCGCTCGCCTCGGCGTTTATGTCGTCGTTTTGCAGGAAATTGTTGTCGAGCTGATTCTTGAGATTGACCAGCTTGTGATCGATATCGGACACCTTTTGATCCAGAGAGAGCAATTTCTCGCCGAGGGTTTCCGGGGAGCGATCGTTGTCCCGATCGGGGTGGATCACGCGTAGCAACGGGACTATAATAATCGATGGAATAATTATGTGCGGTGCGTGCAATTATTAGGCACG
>QVOB01006989.1:0-16194 GCA_014839585.1 Pseudomyrmex concolor
AATATTCTACATCTGCTAACACTTCCGAGATAAATCGATACCACCTTTTGTTAAGAATAAAAAATCATAAATATATAAATTTTATATAAATGATACACACAGATCTCTTTAATTACTTACAATGTCGATTGCAAAGTTGTTTATATTTTTAAGTGTGTTTTTGTGTTTTATATACGTGTCGCCGTAATACACATGTCGGCTTGCCCGCATTCTTCGCAAATATTCACGGAATTTCTTATTTCCGCATCACACGCGGCACAATTACGCGAATTCTGTGAGGACGCGACAAGATACATGTTCTACGACATCGTTTTTTTTTTTTTAACACGTAGATGTTCCCGAGAGACCCTGGGGTTTATTCTTGCGCAACGAACATATATAACCCACGTTATACAGAACCACGCCTGTTTAGCAATTTCACGTACACGACCTGCGGATGAGTTTCTATTTATGGAGGGGGAGAGGCGAGTTGTGCGACTGAGAGGATGCTGCGCGATCGGATGCGACTTGTGTGCCTTCTCTACACTTGAAAACAAACTGTTTTACGATGTTCTCTCAGAGAACAGTTAGTTGATTTATCAATGCACGCCGAGACGCTACGCGCATTGTGTGCGTACATCACACAATGCGATTTCCTTGGAGACAGAAGGAACGCGGAAAGATTCGCGAGATGAAGGAAAAGATGTAGGCGGGAACGCGATAAATAATTAATATTAACGAGAGAAGAGATGACGATGATCATTATCGCCCGAAATTAGTATCAAGGCTGAAATATTCTGCGCTTCGCGAATTATCGTGTAATTATGTATTCGTTGTTGTATACGCGGGTTGTAGGTTTTAACAGAAACTGCATCGAGGAAGCGCGCTACATCGTACACGTTCGAACAAAATAATTTGAAGAATTAATTTAAAGTGAAAAAAACGAAACGCGTTTATATTGTAATTTCTCTAATTAATTTATATATTTCTCTAATTAATTTTGTGATATTTGTAAAATATCAAAATTTGTTTCGGAAGACTTCAGTAAAATTTTACAAAGCAGTAAAGCATTGAATTTATTTCACAATTACATTTGTAGAATAATTTAATTTTATTGTCTCTCTCTTTCTCTCTCTCTCTCTCTCTCTCTCTCTCTCTCTCTCTTCTAATAAACTATTTTTATTATCTCTGATTGCGAAGGCAGCATAACCAATTATAACAGTTTCGTTCATCGTTTATTGTCCCGGTAGCGTGAAGAGCGCAATCAGCGTTGATTAACGTCGATCCGATGTGATTAAGGTGTAATTTTCGCGCGCGACGTAATAAAATTCTCCGTAAATCCTCGACCGGCATCTTTTCAATCAACGTGGAAGATATGTATTTCCTAGGCAAAATCTCACGACTATTACGATGTTCGCCGTTCGTCAATAATAATCAGCGACTTTTCGCGCCCACTGAAGCTCGTGTCGATGCAACATTGTATAGAAAACGATAAGACAAAAATATCTTGACACGATCTTCCCCGTTTAACGCATCTTACACGATAGACGCGCAAATGTGTAGAAAATCATACGTTCCGATGTCTCAATCATATTAATAATAATAATTCTCGCAGACGATAAGATAAGTTTATTGCCCGCATCGAAATTTATCTGACATCGAATAAAACCGATCAACTGACGATAATGTACAAGTTCGCAGCTTGTGAGAAATAATTACGAAAACTCTTACTTTTCGTTCATGTAAATAAGGTGTGTGATTTTCCGAGTCGCTAATTCACGTTACATTTCATCACCAAACTCTCACAATTACAATAATAATTTTGTCATTGCGAAAGTACGTCAGTTATTACCGCGCATCTTTATTATTCGAGCTTACCTTACAGCCGAAAGCGCAAATGTATCATTACACAATCGAAGAGACCTACAAGAAAGAATTAATATACTTAACCGCGAACGATCGTGCCGAGAGGTCGCGTTACTATCGCAATTAGCTGACGCTCTCCTGGAGCGCGATGTGCTAATTAACAAATGTCGGTTCAGTTTTTTCGGTTTTGCGCGCGCGAGAAGAGGAGACGCAGGATGATTTCTTTGAGAGATTCTCAAGCGGGGATTGGCAGTGTAATAAGCCTGGCACTCTCGGAGTGGAGAGGAATTCCTTCGTTCGTTTCCCTCGCGCGCCGATAACCGCGCGTTTCTCTAATCGTTGAATCGCCCAGTGGGCGGTTCTGATAGAACATGATCGCGGGAATAGGTAAAGATACACGTCGCAGTGGGCGCAGATCTAACCGTACGCAATACACAGAAAAAGAGGAAAAACCGCGATGGGACTGAGAGAAAGAAAGTGGGAGAGATCACGATGAGAGAGCGGATTCCGTTGAATTACTTTTGTAATCAGGGCGCGCAATCGGGAAAATTACTTTTGCTGTCACAGGCAACGGCTTCCATTAAAATCGATAAGTTTTAATTAATTAAATTTTCTATTCCTGCAATGACTTCCCATCGATTTACATATTTTGAGTCGAGTGACATTTGATACGAGCGATACGAATCAACCTCTGATAAGTTAATTAATTAACTTATATAATTTGCAAGTAAATATACTATGACTCTGCATTATGTCTTAAAACTTATAGTCTTTTAAACTGAAATTTCAAGCTAAAGAACCGCTTTTGTGCGAAACTGGTTAAGCAGAAGAAGATACGTTCGGAGATAGATGGATTAATTACAGCTTCGGATCCGTCAGTCGGATCGCATTGCAAAATCGCGAAGGAGATTTACATAAGCGTGCGCGCGTTATAATCACTATATCGAGCGTAAAACTGCCGCGCCTTTGGTAAAAAAAAAAAAAAAAAGTAACGAACCCGAAGCGATGCATCCACGTTAAACGTGGTTTATATTTCATAACAGCAAGCGGGGAGATTCGCGATAGGCGAAACCCTCTTGCGGATGGAAGAGAGAGAGAGAGAGAGATAGAGAGAGAGAAAGATTCCTCCGCAGAGCGGTAATTGAAGACCGTATTGAGGGCGGATTATATGGATGCACTTTTCTTTTAGCGGCAGCCGCAAATTTACGCCATTATCATTGCGCGCACCGCTATTACGTGATTATACTTCATTACGTCGCGTTTTAAATAAATACTGGACGTCACGGCACCGACGCGTGACGGAAGAGAGATCGATTTTGCGTAACGCGTATGTGTACACGAACGAAATATCATCATTTGACTACATTAATGTATAATTAAAATTAAAATTGTATTCGACATCGTGTCTCGCTATATATTTCTCGCTAAAACCAATTGCAATCAATTTTAATAACAATCAATTTTTTTTTAAGTAATTTTGTGGAAAATCCTTTTAACGCAAACGAGCATTTCTCTCGTGTGCTACTCCCCAGTCTCTCGTGAGAATCTCCGCAGTCGTTAGCATTGATGGATGCGATCCGGATTAGTTCGCGTACACTTGAGTTGCTGATTGAAACGCGGTAATACGCGATGACTGGAATTATTATCAGGTACACGAGCATCGAGGATAGGTTCCTGCAATTGTCCGGGGAAAAATTGGCGTCATAATAGCGTTTTAAGTCAGTAGACGTCGAGCGAACGAATGCAGATCCGAGGGCGGATTACCATGTCGCTCTTGAGTAACCCCGCGTGGCATAACTGGCAGGTTACGTCTTGCTCTATTCTCCGGTATGTCCCGTTAGACATTACGTGTACACATAATCTCGTAGAGTTTGTCTCTTGTAAATTCTACCGTGAAAAAATCTGCGATGGCGATGCTAAGTCAGCAAAAACATTGACATCTCTCGGTTCAATCTTAAAATCTTATTCCTTTCCGTTCTACGAAACACGTGTATTTTTAGAGAATTAAAAAAAAACTACAAGCGCAGAAACATAATTAGGAAGATTTAAATTGAAGATTGGGAAATGGTCCACGTGCCCAACAGAAGAGAGCTGTGATGGTGCAACGAGAGAGATCTCGTGCCTGATAAAACGAGATACTGATGCGCGCCAGACGCCAAATACAAACGCGGTGTTTCGAGCGCGCGAAGGAACGCGTCTCTTTCAGGAATCGAAGATCTCGCGGACCGATGATGAATCAAAAAACGGATCGCGCCTCGTCTTGAGTAAGCTCGCGAATAACTGGCAGGTTATATTCGTCTTCCAGGTGCTCTCCTCTCTCGTTCGGAGATCACCTGGTTCGTCCCCGGCCGTTCAATAGAGAGCCGTGCAATAGAGATAGCGCGATTCTTCGCGCGGAAAGAACAGTTTTTAATGTCAAGGCGCCGCCGCCTTTTGTTGAAGCTCTCTTGGCGGTAACACCTTTCTGCACCTCACGGGAGGCGAGGAAGAGGCGCGTCGGTAGTATCGCGCGGTTGTCGAAATGTCCCGGTTGTCGAAACTGTCCCGCCCTGTGTCCTACTCGAGAAATCAAATGTCAGATGCGTGGCTCGCATTTTGCGAAAATTCAAATCGATTCATGCGCGCGTGATGTTAAGCAACATGCCGCCGGCTTCGAGACTACAAGAACTTCGATTCGACACAACAACTTCGAGAATACAGATCTCGAAAGAAATAGAAAGCGATCGTTCGAAAACAATTCTCCAAACATCAATTTGTAATTTCTTTCGCCTAGAAACATAAATTATTTCTCTTGGTAAATATGTTGCAATTTTTTCGCAACGTAATGAGCGCGCGCGCGCGGACGATCCGATCGTAGGCGAAGAGCGAATATGTTCTCATAAAGCGCAAATTGATGAGCGAGTATTTTGTTCCACGGAGATACAAATTGTTTTATTGTTGCGAGGTCGATGCCGTAATTCATGGAGTTTATTACGAACATATAAGCCTCTTTGCCCGTACATCAAACAATGCAACGATTTTCGCTCCTAGAATGCTAAGCACCGAGACAAAAGAAAGGGTAGGTTCGTTCTTCGGCGTGTGTATACGACGATATCGGATTCATCCTAGATACGCTCGAGAGCTTATTGTGGATAAAAAGGCCGTCATTGTTTCGTCCTGGAATGCGATACATGACAGCTCCGCGCGTTATTACAGCGTGAATTAGTGAAGTCATAATTGATGAGCAAGTTTGAAACGCCTCTTATCAAAACATAATCTATAATCCTGAGTGCGGATGCGCGTTTAGCACCGCGGACGCATTAATTATTAATGTAATTCTGAGAATGTAGAATTTAGAAATGTAGAAAATATCAAGAGACGGGAAATACATTTCTGACATATCTTCAAAGCGTTAAAATTCGCGGTCAATTTTTATTTAATCTTACGTGTATTTAGACAAAAAGATTAATTTAAAATATATTTAATTAAATATCTTTTTTTTTATATTGCTTTGTAATTTTTAATATATTTTTTTAAATTTTTTTCTTGACAAGGACCGAAATTTTTCATTTCCGCGAACTCGCCCACGTGCATTAAGGCGTTACATCCTTAACTGTCTTCGACATTCTGTGTGAACATCTTCGATACGTACATACGTACGCGATTGAAGATATTGCTGATAAGAGTTAACAGACCCGCAGACCTCGTATACGTGCCGCGTTGTCTCCATTACACCCACGCGCGCATTTGTACCGCACGTTCAACAAGATTAGCGGAGAAACTGTAAATATCATTATTATACCAACGTGTTTGAGGAGAAAAAACACAAATGTATGTACACGGGATTTCTTCTTCGTCACTGATCCTGGTTTAAATACCATCTGTCAAACGTGCAGCACCTTATAGTCACCTCGGTCTCGAGCTCGTCATATAATTTCTCCCGCGTCTTTTGTTCGCAACGTCCTTACGTTCCTCCCCTTCAGCGTTTCGCTCTAGTCGTTTCGCGGTAATCAGGAGATGCCTCGGAATATACCGCCCCAGGCGGTAGAAAGAAAATCCCGGACAGGTCGAAGAATGAGAATGCGAAGTTTGTTCTTTTGCTCGAGAAATGTCGCGAAGATTTGCACAATATGTGAGTAGTGTTTATCATGTAAGAATAGAGAAATGAATAAACCTATGAGTGACGATTGATAAGTATCCGAAACGACACATTGCTCTTGTCGTGGACAAGTTCAATCTTCAGAAGAGCGCTGGCTCGTTATCGCACGTAGTTTTTTTTTTATGACAATGCCGGTTAAAACCTCGACTGTGGATCTGAATTTACGAGTTTAGAATTGTCGCCTCATTCGCTTTATTCACTAGATACGGTCTCGTGCAATTTTCATTTATTTCCTGTTGATCGCTCCGCGTATACAATCGCGAGGAAATTTTTTCACACGTTAAATTTAATATCATGAATAATAAAATACACGTGTGTCGTGAAATATTAGTGGGTAGAGATGTACGTGTGTTTCTTAAGAAGAGCGTTATAATTAATCGGACACAGAAGGAAACACATAAATTTTCTTTGCATAATAGTTAATATCTTCGATTATCGACGGCCCGTTGCAGAAATCACCCATGAAATATTTATAAGCGATTATTTTCTTATAATTATTTATTAGTTATGCCGTTCATATGCTCTCTCCCTCTTTTTCTTTCTCTCAGAGTTTCTGATACCCACGCGTAATTTCTATGAAATCCGCGAAGAATATGCTAAAAGCGTAATTACGTTCCCATGGTGTGTATCTATTCTTGAGAAACTGTTCCTCTTCATACTCAAAACTTTTCTTTTGTATTTGAAAATTATTTTTGCGGCATATTCTGCAACTTCGAATTTTTCTAGACATTCCGTAACTTCTATTCTTTTTCTATTTCACAAACTTTTGATACCAGATGTCGTATCCAACAATCGGACTTCGTGTATATGAGAAGACTGCCACGTTTGCGTGTGTGTAATCTAATGAGCTTGTTAGATTGCGAACACACATACTCACGGAGGATCGCGATACGTGGGCACAGACGTGCTCACGCGGATGCACGCGGGAGACGCGCACACGAGGTGCCACGCGAGGGGGAGATCGCCGGTTACCCACCTATCTAATGCCGTCTAATCGGAAAGCCCCGACCACCGCGTATCCACCACCACCCTTTGCTCGGATTACGTGAGTGCATCGCAAGATTTATTCTCCCTTTCGGCCTCCGGAAAACGGCGGTCGATGGCGGGGGGCAAAAAGAGGGCACAAACAGAGCGTCTCGGTGACTATAAAACCTCACCATGACCCACCTAAGCTCCGTACCTCTAACTGCAGTTAACACGAGAGTCTCGCACGTAGCTTTTCGGGAAGATATTCCGAAGTGCGCAGTGTGAAACACCCGCTGGCACGCAAAGTGTACGCTGAGTTGCGAATACGAGAATAGTCCGACGAGAGTCCGCTTGGCCGAATCTTCCGGAATATACGGCAAAAATTCGCCATGAAGACCCTTGTGAGTGTAACCCTTCAATCTTTGCTTTCGACCGAGAGATTCTGCAATTACTTGCACAAAATACCGAAAATTAATGGCGATTTTTATTTATATTTTTCTTATAATTGCGTTACAAGCTTTACGTAATTAGCAGCGTTTTACTTTGATTGCGACTCGGAAAATCTTGTCGCGAACAACGTCAAACAATTCGTACACGTATCGTAGAAAAATTTGATCGTTCCAAACTGAGTTTTCTTTCAAAGTTCTAACAGAATTCGCTAAAATAAAACTTTTTAAAATTTATTTCGTAACAAATCTAATTCATAAATCTTTGTGTTCAGAATCTCTCTTCATATAATTAGAGATTTGATTAAGTGCAATGAAACGATGACAATTGGATGCAGAAGATCACTTTTACGAGTGCGACAGCCGTTCGATCGGATTGATCGGCGATTCGATTACGCGCGTGTGAACTTGTCAAAAGTTAACGCTTTACTCGCAAGTGAAATATAGAAGTTTCTGCGAATATGTTGCGACGAAGACGATTTTATCGGAGTTAATTTCGTCATTTCCGTTCGAACGCGCACGAATGGCAACTCCGATCCGTTCTCGGAAGGAATGATGATGTTCTGGCGCGATTGTTCGTAAAAATTGCGATGCGATATCTCTCGCGTATACAATTCCGCGGTATATTATCGCGGAAATATTATCTCTGCCCGCGCGTAATTGTGGCAACATCGTGCGACCGATGAATGAAACGATGCGTCGAGAGCGCGACAGTTTTTACAAGCGCTCTACAGAGATCGTACGTATCTTTTTGTGATTTTATATTGTATAATTATTTATTATAATTATTCTCCTCTCGTTAGAGCACGCGCAATGTGAAAAATACACCGCGTGCGCATTGTCGCAAATCACTTGCGACTCGGCTTTCGACACACAATAGAAGAAGTCGAAGTCGCGACGCAAGCGTGAGAGACGAGGATTTTATGACGTACGGAAGATAAATAGGATTATTCATAAGCGCGCCGCGCAGCTTCGACGGTGAATCGAAATTCTACGTGCCGAACTGCCTACCTACTTTTCTGTCTATTACTTATTTAACCGGCCCTTTTGCATGAGTAATACGCAGGTTATATAAATCCGCGTGTGAGCCTCGTCGCAACTTTGTGCCAGTGTGCTCTTTCTCTCTCGTTGCGCTAATCCGCGCTATCGAGTAACTTGCTGAATAATTTAACGCGAAATAATATTCGAATAAAATGTAAATTAGAGAACAAAACCGAACCGATAGTGCATTAATATTCGAAGATTTTTTGACAATCGCGATAATTTAAAGCGCTTATTGTGTACGTAGTTAAAATTTAATTAAAAAATAAATTTAAGATTTATTTACTTAATTAAAAATATTATTACTCGGGTCTTTTCACAGTCATTATTGAGGTTCTGAAACAGTGCGAGACTTCTTGCGAGACACTGTTAAATAATTACATCGCTATATTTTATGCGGCAGATGATCGAGCTAAGGAAAGCGAAACTCTCACATTGCGCAATGTCTCTCAATTTGTGCACTTGTGACATATGTTTAACAACTATTTCGCAGATATTGCTGCTGAGTCTGACGATGATGGCGTGCGCGCAGCTCAATAGGTTTACGACTCCGTATCCGCAGCAATATTACAATCCCAGCTACTACGGCCGGCCTTTCTACGCGATATTGCGACAAACTCAAGACTCCTCGCCGGACGGATCGTACTCCTACAGGTGAGATCGTTCTTCCGTCCACTTCGTCCTGCGACGGACAAGCGGCGCCGTGCCGCATATCCGCCAAGGAAATAGCATCTCGACACGCTCGAGGAGTCGCGGTTGCCCTCGAACGTGTGTGGTATGAAGACACGCACGCATTCGGTCGATATAATCGCGAAGTTAACACGCTCGGCGTGACCGCCAGGCGTGTTGTTTTTTTTTTCTCTTTCCTCCCATTCTATTTTCATCGAGAAGTGATTAATAGGAAGGAAGCGTCTAGTTAAACCGCACCGGAAATGTTCGAAAAATGGTGACGCATCTTACGCGATTAGAACTTGTATCCTATTTCTCAATAACTTCTCGCACATTGCATTTCAGATTTCCTGTTAATTAGAATGTTTTCATATACCGCAAATCATTGAAAACGCGCGAGTTAAGAGATTAATTGTATTCGTACGCGTAAACACAGGTTGCGCAAAAAAAATTTTTTTTTCCTGAAAGCACGTTAGGCATTATATTAAGACGCACGTTCATGTTGATCGAAAAGAATCGATATGATTGTCTGAATAGATGCATTCGGTTGATCACCAGCAACGTGGATCTCCTCTATGTAAGCATTGTTCGGTTGTTTCAATCTGATCCGATGCCGACATCCTTTTACCGTCCAAAAAAGGAGTTTGAACGTTGCAATTATGTCGATCGTGCAATAATCATTAGGTTTGCGATTATTTTTATTATACCCGCCCACCCGAGTAATTTTCAAGTTCCTCGACGTGTGAAAGAGAGATAGCGCTTGAATGAAAGGAAAGAAAATTCGAGTCGGGCGCGCGAAGGCCGAGAAGTCTTTCATTGTTGCTCGAAAATGTTTCCGAGTACGGCATGTGTTCCACTAACCGTAATTAGACGTGTGTCCGTTTTGTTGTGGACTCGCGAGCTTACAGTACTTACACCGATGCGTTGCGAAGTTACGAATGTCTTCATGTACAACACGTTGACGTGGTAATAATAATGACGATGATAATAATAAATATAATAATTATTAGGCGCACAAGAACAATTACAGAGATAAAATTAAACATGCAAAAATAAGTTTAGCTGGCGAAACAGCAACTGACCAGTTTTAAAACCGGAAAACTAAAATAATCTCTAAGAGGAACGTAATAATGAGAAAGAGATGTTACAATTACGCGTCAATACACGTTAAAAATACAGTAAAATATGCTAGCTAGTTAAAATTAACATTTCAATCTTATTATTCAACACATAGTTCTGTAATAATTATTACGGACTTACAACATAATCCGAAATTTCGCCGACGCGCAAAATTGAAGCAAGCCTCAATATTAAAAATTATTAAACGACTCACGACTGGCGTAGATATTATCTTTAGTTATCGAATAATTATTAGTTTATAACACGCAGAATGATTACGTAAAATTCCGCACGAGACAAAAAATCGACCGTCGTACAGATGTTGAAATATCTTCTCATCTCTCTCTGACTTTCTAACGTATGATTCACCGTAATTAGTCGAAGAACATGGCGAGATTGTGGGTCGGCGATTATCGAATTATATCTGTTAGAAAGATGATGCGACCGTCTCGAGATGGTATTCAAATCACACGCGTTAAATTCACGACGCATCTTGTTGCGCGCAACCGACAATCGACACACAACAATCGAAATTAGAAACCCGCGATTATCGTTGCGACATTCGCATTATCGACGCATTGCTCGTTCGATTCGGTAGTCCGCACTTTGCACAAACAGTTATCCCCACGGCTGTGCATGACGATTCATACCCTCGTAATGATCAATTATCCCTCCCGACGTTTTTCAACTGCTAAAGGTTTTGTGCATACGCGAAACTCACGGAATGCAATGCTCGAGATAATCAATCGGGGCGTGCCACCTGTTGCTGGCGTTTCTTCCGATTTGCCGGGGAGCCGCTCAAGAGGCCCGACCGCCTTAATCGGAACACCGCAGAAACCACGGTGAAAACTCTCGTCGCGCAAAAGGACTGCGCGGGAGAAGGGGACGCATAATTGGCTTTGATGTTAATCGTGTACGCGCGCCACTCGGCTGCGCAGTTCGCAATAATACATTGCGCAATTGAACAATTACAATCGACCTACCTACCTACCTCTGCTTGTCTGTCTGCGTCTACCTACGCGCGCTCACCTTTCTTACCCATCCTCGGTGCTCTGGAGTTTGCACCTAGCTAGAGCCCCTCCTGCGTGACACCTGTCTGCGGGACACCGGAGGGTCCGGACAGGCTCCACCTAGCAACCTCCAAGGTGGTGCGTAAAGTTTTTCTTTCTCCGACTAGGGTTTTTCTACTGGAAAATCGCCAACGGCAGCTCGATGGACAACAAATTCACACACGCGTGACAGTGTCACAATTGTTGTCACAATTGTGTCACAAAAGTTTCCAAATTTGAAGAAGATTACTTCACAATTCTTTAAAATGCTTGTTGCAATTTTTATAAAGTCTTTTCTTTTATAACAACAAGAAATTACGCTGAATTAGTAACGTGCTTGCATTACAGCTACGACACGGAAAACGGCATCTCCGTGGCGGAGACAGGACAGCCGAAGAACATTGGTCCCAATCAGATCGAGGTGGTCAGAGGTCAGTACAGTTACACGGCCCCGGACGGGACGCCGATCCTGGTCACCTACACGGCCGACGAGAATGGCTTCCTGGCGAGCGGCGCCCACCTGCCGACGCCGCCGCCAATCCCGGTGGCGATACAACGCGCCTTGGCGCACAACGCGGCTCACCCCGAAGAGGAGGAGCCCTACAGAAGATACTAGAATCGCCCGTGTCTAGGATTGCTCTACGCTTCGATACATCGACGTGGAACGACGTTGCTTAAGTTCTGACTTTCGCAGTCTCCGCCTATCACCGCGACATCGTTTATATATATCGGCGAAAAAAGCGTTGTTATAAATATTACATTTTCCCTGACGCGACGAGAAATTTTCGAAGCTCGAGAATCGAATCTGTCGGTTTACAATCGAGCAGGTTGTTGCGAAGAAAGCAAAACCGACGTCTACCTTGTGCGAGAGCAAAACGAGACAGTTCGGTCAGATGACAACGTGAGAGATGAGCACAAATGTGTTTTGCGAGGCTCATAAAAATTTTATGAGGTTTGGCCATGTGTGATGTTTCATCGTTTTAGAAATTGAGATTTTTTTTTAGATTTGGACCGCTGATACAAGGTTAGCAGATTGCCAATTAATTAATTACTTACCGCGCAATCTGTTTCGCGAATATTTTTTGAGAAATCACGACTGAGGTGTGACGAAAGAGGTCGTAAAAAACAAACGAAGACGCTGCAATTTATGAACACGAAAAAAAATCTCTAGCAATATAAAATCAAATATAAGTTGAACACGAGAATTATTGTATATTGCATGTGCAACGCGCAGCAACACTACATGCCTCGTGTGTTCAATATAAAATTTAGAATTATGTAATATACACCATGATAGTAAAATACCTTCAGATACGAATTACGCAAAACCTTGCCTTGCTCGAAGAGAGAAGTCGATATATCACAGCTTGTGCAATTTGCGCGGATTAAGTTATATGTCTTCTTTATTTAAAAATCAAACGGTCACTTAAAGACACCGAGTTATAATAAAACACGTCACGCACAAATAATCGAAGATAAAAAAAAAAAAAAAAAATAGATACTTCATCTTCAAACGGTACAAATACTATTCGACATACGTAAAATTGAGGCAGAACATATATGTATGGAATGAAGAGAGATCACATCTATTGACGTGATATGTTAGGTCGTCGATCCTTCGAGCGCCTCGCTTTTCCACTTTTTTTTTCGTTTCAACGAGAATTGACGGAGACTGCAGAGATGCTTTAGATCACAATAAGACATGTCATATCGCAATTGCATTATTGTGTATCACGCTGTACTTATTAAATCTTAATTGCGTACGCATATATACTCCGATCATGATGTAATCATGCCGCTGTTATTATAACACATCGAGATATGTAAGTAATTATTACAAGAACTCGTCCTTTTCTCGTTCTCTGTGCCTTTAACGATTTTTAACAAGCCCAGGTACGATCACCGTGCAAATAATAAATTATTTTAGTATGCAAAGCCAATCACAGGTCTCTATTTAAACAATAAGTTTTTTATATAATAAGACTAAAAATACTCGGCTGTTTATTATTCGTGTGTACATGATAAATATTAAAAAAAAATACCGTATCGTGTGTACATTTTATGGATATGTAACGTATAATATAATGAAGGGAATGCATATGCGCACAAAAGACGCGCACGCAAAGATATGTCTGAGTTGCAAATTGTCACGTGTGATCAACGGACACCGTTCGATAATTTTTCAGACTTTACAAGTGAAGTCGAAATCGAAGTCGCGGCGAAGTCCACTCGGTTCGTTCATATACAGATTAGTTTACATAAGGATCTCTCACCGTGCGATCAAACAACCGCGTTACATAGTAAAAACGCGATTGCTCAACGCGCGATCGTTGCGTCAATATATTTTGGGGAAAGGAAGAAAAAATGTCACATGTCTATCTATCAGACAACTTCTGGAGTGCATCTTTTTCTATCTTTTCCTTTGTCGGCGAGAAGGATCTTCAAAACGTGTCTCTCTCTCTCCGCGCAAACGTGTCTCTCTCTCTCTCTCTCTTCTCGTTCGTTATTTTTGGCTGAATAAGCGACTTTCGATACGCGCGATGTCGATAACTCACGTGAGGAAGTATTCCGGTGGCGCATTATAAATCTAGTGCAAAATGTTGAAAAAATCGCAATTAGATATATAGGAGAGAACCGCTTTCTCGAAAATAACTCTCTTTTTCTGTTTGTTTTTTTCTTCTCGTTATGACAATTGTTTCTTTGTTCAAATTCGATCGATCGAACGCACAGTAAATTTCTTTAGTATTTTTTTTTTTTTTTCTTGCAAAACAAATTGACCAAAGTGATTTTACATATACTTTTAAATAAATTTAATTAGAAAACTTTATGCGCGATATCTGATATCCGACTATAAAGTACAATGGACAAAAGCGCAGAGCGTCTTCTCAGAAGTCAGGACTGCACTATTCAAAGTATCATATTACGTATTTTATTATTAGACACGATAATAATCTTCCATTACATGTGATAATAATCTTCTATTATGCGCGTGCATACACACCTTGAATTATTTTCATTAAAATATTGCATCGTATACGATCGTATATTTATATCAAGGTTTTGACGCAAATTATCAGCAAACGTGTATCTGTCCCACATGAAAGATCGCCCGATTCTAACAGTCCGGAGCCGTTAATTGAAATTCTAATTCGGCTCCAACGACGTTCGCGACGCTAAATAGTCGTTTGACACGATGAGTGTTACGATGAGCGCGAAATTTTAGGCGAACGGACCGGCCGTGGTGGAAATGCCATCCAGATTAATGTTAATGGTAATCGTAATATCATGTTAAAGGTGAGTCAGTGAAAGCAAATCATCGGTCTCCTGTTCCTTCGTTGCACAACGCGCGCGCGCGAGCAAGCGAGTGAGCGAACGAGCGAGCGAGCGAGCGAGCGAACGCATCTTTTGCGAGAGACTCCTCGTCGCTCTATTCACGAGATGGAAATAAGAGGGTTTCAAATTTACCGGTTCTGAAAAACTTTCCATGTAATTTTGATCGTACAAAAGAGATATTTGTTTTTCTTTTTGGGTGATTGGACATTTTGCGTGCAGCAAACTTCGTCGGTTTTTCACACACTTTTGTTTGTCCTGCGACGTCACACGCAATTGAGCCAATAATCATTGAGAAAATTAGTTCTCACGTTTGCGCAATACACGTACGCGTATATCGAGCACATCACGCATTCGAAATGTGAGAAAGATGCAAATTGCAAACCGCGATCGGAACAATTTTTCAATCGAAAAGTCAAGCGTTCTGATTCATTTTCTGAAATTAATCAGCGGCGCTAAAACTAGCGATCGAGAATCATCGCAGAATGTTTATAGGCATTGCGATATTCGAACAGGCCAATGATCGTTGAATCATCGTTACGAACAACCCGGTGGAATTTCGGGAACTCTCCGCGCGCGCATTTCACGACGAAGCCGCGTATCGAATTATGTGATATCGCAAGTGTAAATTGTAGTTCGCGCGCAAGTGATGCAAACGTTAAAGGTCATTTGAACTATTTAATACTCCCTGAACTCTCGAGCGCACCACGGCACGAGTGTGAAGTATTGTTGAAAATTATAATCGGCAGTCGATAGTTAGTCATTACCAGCTGACAGTTATTAATGGCAATGGTTGGTTATCGCGGCTAAATACTCGCTCGAGTGCGTGAACTCGCATGACTTGTAAGCGCGCGCGCGCGCGTAAATGCGAATGAGATTTTTGTAGATTTTTCGGCTTTTAAATAATTTCTTTAAAAATTTATAAAATTGTTTCTTTTTCTCAAAATTCAGACTTCTATAATATTGCTTCTTAGCGTGTTTCTTAAATGTGGAATTGTGTGCGGAACAATTACAAGCAAAAGGTCACGCATGTACATGCGTGCACACGTGCGTCCAACTATCGCACGTGCTCTTCTCTAAATAACGAGGTCGAAAGGTCCCCGCTTTCCATATTCTTCATTCTCAAACGCAACTCTTATAAGAGCGATAGATATTAAATGAACACGTGTATAGATAGATCTCGATTAAATCGCAATTATACAGTTATGCTTGCATCTATCATTATGTAACCTATCACAGGACGTTCCAAGGATAAATGTCGTCGGCGATAATTACGTGCAGATATCTCTGTGCGGTTCAATAAACCTTATCTCAATCATAAATACACCAGACACTTCGAGTAATTGATCGAAAAATTAATACAAAAAAAATTATATTTCTATTAGATTAATGTGTGATTTTAAAATTGCAGTTTCTGCAAGATTGTTTTATGATACAATTTCCCAAACAATGCAATTGCAAAATATTTATTTCTCTATGTATAACAGTAATGCGGAATTTTTTCCACATTTCCTTGTCACAAGAAGAAAAATTTACGTGTGCGTGCGTGTCTGCTCGCGCGAAGTGCAAATCGCTCGCTCGCTCGCTCGCT
>QVOB01006991.1:0-18185 GCA_014839585.1 Pseudomyrmex concolor
TGCTGACATGTTTTTGTTTAGCTATTGCACTTTTACTTTTGTACACCGATATAACTACTACACAGTAAGAACAATTACAATTCTATCGACTATGCGATTCGGTACCCAACAGTGCGCAAACTGAGTCAATGTTTATAGAAGAAACAGTCGGCTAATACAATCGGTTGTCGGTTAAAGTTGTCGATTAAAGTCGTTGTCAAGTAAAGTCGTTGTCGATTAAAGATGTTGTCGGTTAAAATCGTTGTCGGTTAAAGTCGTTGTCGGTCAAATCTGGAGTCGATAAAATGTTGTCGGTGAAAACAGTGTCGACGAAATTTGTGTCGGTGATTTCCACGGGACCCGTATTGTACCATATATTCTTGAAAAGTCTAGCGGCAGCTTATCTCGATTTTTGTTGATCGCTAAGAGAATATCGCTGAAGATTCGATTTCCGAGTTGTGTTTTGCTATGTAAATCACAAACCGAAATTGATAAAATATATATTCGGCAAACGCGCGCGGAGCAATAGATTGGCTGTATGCGCATGTCGGATTCGTTTTGAAATCGACGATTTCGATCTGTCGCGTCTATTTCAGTATATCGAGGGGTGATCTTTCTTCTGATTGTATGTATGTACGTACGGTAGCGAGGGATGCAACGGAAAAGCGAAAGACGCGAGCGAGAATCTGATCGATCGCGGTCATACGAGCACGGCGGATGCAAAGCACGTGTCAAGGTAAAGCTGCGTCGCGGGAAATTCTCGTTGGAAATGTATTCCGATGGTCCGTAACGTTTTTCCCTCGATGTGATTTCTTGCGATTGCGGTTTTTCCATGAACGGAAATTCTCTCTCTCTCTCTCTCTTTCTCTCGTGCTCATTTTACGTAAGATAAGATACAAGACAGTCTTCCAACTAAGTACAGCTCCAATCAATTGATATAAACATAGTAAAAATTTATCAATGATTTAATGATGTATTATCGCGAGGACATTAAAATAATTTTGCGTCATTACGTTGCGTTCATGTCGATGTTTAAAGCGCAAATAAATTCATCAAAGTAAATATTGTCAAAATTATTCTATCATAATCATAAATTAAATAATTATTCTTAGCATAATCATAAAATTGATGAGATTGTTGCAATATTAAATGTGTAGGCTAATTAAATTATGGTCTGCGCGGTAAAGCAAAATACTGACAAATTAATTAAATTTTGAAAGTTTCATATTTCAGTTACTCACGAAGTGAAGCTTGCGATCAAATTAGCGAACAGTGAATTGTTTGGCATATTCTATGCCTTCTCTATTTCGATTATAATATGCTAATTTTTCATCTTATATTATAATTGCCGAGTCTTGTTTTGTTTGAATTAATTAATTAATCAACAATATTCATAATATTGTTAATAGGCGTTGTTAATGAATAAATACATTCTATGAAACCAAAGACCGATCTCTTTTTGTAGAATTTTATGATTTTGCGCGTGATGCTTTAAAGGTTTTTTTCAGAAAAGACTCTATAAATGCTCTCTTTTTCAATCGCATTAAAATTTGTTTCTTAATTTGTTAAATGAATTGAATATTTTCCGATAAAGTCTGTGTATTACCAATTGGAATTACACATCTATTGTACAAAAGCAAAAAAACCTGCAAGAATATTATCCAGAAAGAATCTAGCAGACTTCTTTTTCTCTTTTTCCTTCGGAAAAACATTTTTCACTTCAGATGTTGCGCGTTACCAGACATTATGTAGCAGTTAAAAAATAACGATGTCTGCGTAACCATCAAAGCGCTCATGCGCAAATCTACTTAATTGCAATTAGGAAGCTGGCGTTGGCGTTTTGCGGATTTTTGTTAATTCCGATATTTTTGCCGGCCAATACACACGTATATTTATAAAATATACCATTCGCAGTGGATACTATGCGTCATTTTCGCCTGCTTGTGCATCTCGTTGTGAATATCAACAGTTAGATATTGTTATTACATTATCACGTGAATAAGACAAGTGGAAGGCAGAACTGCTGTTGTTTACTTGTCAGATTTTCTCTTCTTCGATGTTGATGCAACAACAATGGCAAACAGATAAGAGACACGGTTGTCTCAAAAACTTATTTAACAATATGAAATAGTTTACTCTTATATTGATGTTAACAGTTCGCGCAATGTTGCAAGTTGGTTCTTTCTTTGTTGTTTCAAAAAATTCTTCAAAGATGCTGAAGAGTATATATAATTTACAAAACAACTTAACTCAAGTTCTGATAAAAATTACTTTGAACTCTTGGAGAGAAATATGTTGGATTTTTATGAGCTATTATGTGTGTATTGAAAACTAATGATGCAAAAGATCATTTTATACACTTGATTTTTAATGCATTTTATATCTTTTCGTTTCATTTGGCTGCTTTTTCTTCGTTAAGAGCGGTACAAATAAAAATTTTAATGATTGTTCATGTATAGTTTCTTTTCCCGCTTCTGAGATTATATTACAAGTAGCTGTTCCGCTAACAAGGATCTTCATCGTTGAAATTAATCGACTGCAATCGTGCGTGATATTCAAAAAGTGCGTTTGGCCGCGTTAATTGTCGAATTAAATCGTCTTCTTGTCAGTGAGTAATTGTGCAATTATTTCGACAATGCTTTTCGGTTAATTGAAGAATTTCAGCAAACTGACCGGTCAAATATTCTGAATTCCGAACAAAGTAACGTCCGAGGCTTCAAGGAGCCCTGACGTGCTTTGGTATTCAATTAAATGTACATTGATTTGTCTCTTAAAAAATAGTTTACTAGATAAAATTAATTAATTAATTAAATTAAAATTTTAAAATTGATACATTTAAAATAATAAATTTTATTATTTTAATAATAGATTTATTAAAAAATTGTAAAATTGACTAATTAATTAAATTAAAATTTTTGAATGTTCGGAGAGATACTGCGACAAGCACAAACATGCAATCACGTTTAATTTAATTATTCAATTATAACTTTTACAGCAAATATAAATACGTGAAAGTTGGGAAATATAAGCGAAAACTTTGGTCAAATATGTTTCAAATCATACAAGCAAGCGCGCGCTCGCAAAACTACTACTAGTTGTATCACCAGTGTAGGTATGTAATATATGTATCTATATGTGTAATACATATCTACGTAATATGTATCTACATTTTGATTTATAGTTATAATTCGTTATATCCTTTGGCAACGAGCGTGCAAGCATCATTTTATCATTATTCTTTATGTCGGATCATATATATTTTCTTCTACTGTGAATTTTCTTCTACACAGGCGACTGTGTGAGTTTCGCAATAATAATTGCAAAGAAAAATAGGAGCAACAACGCTGTTGAACTAGAAAACACAGCGTGAAAGATATGTCTTCCTTTGCCCTTGCTGCCCTGTCCGTAATCAAAAAGGGTAAACTTATGTTCCTAAATGACGACCTATTCGCTAACGCACGAGTAACACAAACATTTGTCGTGTCCGTAGCTTTCGCTCGAAATATATCTAATAAGTTTTAGACATTATAAATATTACTTGACTCATAACACCGGAAAAAATTTCTTTTTTTCATTATGTTTATTTATTTATTTTCCTATTTATACGAGAGGGCGGTACACATACAATGTATATACGCACATGAGTGCGCGTCGATTCACCATCGTCTTTTCTTTTTGTCCCTTGATTTGCCACATACACACACACATCCCTACATATTTCGAGTCTCTTAATTTTTCTGTAATTATTTATTTAGAGATAGGCGATTATTTATTTATACTATTACAAATAGATTATTATAAATGCTAAAGCTCTCTTTGACAACATATTATCAAGAAACGTTCTTTTGCATTATTTTATTTAATTTTTTAGCTCTTTCTTTTTCTTTCTCTCTTTTTATATGTATACATACACTATATATATTTATGTATATATATAAACAAATGTGTGTGTGTGTGTGGATATGAAGAAAAAATAAGGCCTTCACTAATTTGATTCGGCAGAAGAAGAAAGCGATTCCACTTTTAAAAAGAAGAATGTTGCCTTGTTTGTTATTACGTATCGTGTATACACACACATGTATATACACTTTTATAATTGCGTCTTCATGAATTCGAGGAAGCAATTGAATTGTTTGAACCTTTACCTTGATTTAAACTTCGAAATAAAAAAATGTGCTCTCTTCGCGGCAATTCCACCGTAACAGGATTCGCGCGTCATCCGTCTGAATTAATTGTCTTCACCGATACTATCCGGTCGACGTTCCTGATCGCCGCTGGTTCCCTAACGCGATTAAATGCAAATCACACTAAAGACGATTTTATGGGCACCATGTTAACGGACATAGGCGTATAAAAGCCCTGGTGTCGAATACGATATCAACATGATCGATATATTCGAGCAAACTCTAAAGCGCGCGCAGAATATGAAAAGTGATATGATTTCTTTCTCTCTCACGATTTTGTGTAGCAGGTAGAGGCGGGTAACTCGAGATATTTTCGATGCAAATTGAATATTCTGATTAATTGAAGCACATTAATCTTAAATAATAAAATTATATAAAATATACGTGACAAAATTCACACACTTGAACTAATTTTATGTTCTTTAAATAAACAGACTCGTAGAAATAATCGCTAGCAAGAAAAAATGTTTTACATTCTTTTCATATATTTTTATTAAAAGGAACGAAGCAGCGAATCATGTTAGATGTTTTTATATGTGAAGCAAAAAGAAAAGTACATATATGTAGAGTAAAATCATTGAAGAACAAAATGTCTACTTTTATATTTTTTATTAAATTTTGTCGCATGCGTGAATGTTTCTTCATAAAAGGATGAACTATATTTCATAGTTGCAATTATTTAACACATTACTTATTGCGTTTAATATACATATATCTAGCGACATATGTATATCTCGTCAGATTTATTATCATTGCGTGTTACGTTATTAAGCATTCGAATATGTTTCCATTGACCTAGTAAATCGATTATTTAGGAGCAACGTACAAAAGAACAGTTTACATATATTTTATAATTATTCGAATAATCAATAATATCTACTCTATGCATTATAGCGTAGTACACTATATTGTCGTCTGTTGAATAAATATTCAAATATAATTTTCTTAACATTTGCAGTATATAATAAACTTGGCTTCTCTCTTTATTTTAATTTTTCTTATCATCGTATATATTCTGGATATATTCGTATTTTTGATACTTGTAAATATTCTGCTTTGTTTACACAATAAATTCTTTCTCATATATTCTTTATTGCATTAAGATTCTATACACTGTTATTTAATGCAACTACAGTTTCTGCCTACTTCTTTGCTTATAGTTTTTTAGTCAAATATATATTTTATTTATATATAAACTCAGAAAAAAGAGAAACACTGGTATTAGTTGTAAATCAAATTTTATATATAATCGTTCATTCGTAATACGATTCGTAATACGAATTGTAATTCGTTTTTTTTTCTTTTTTTCCGCTTTCTTATACATATTTCACGCGAGTCTCAAATGCGCCGCACTCTAAGAATCTACTACTGCACATCCGGGATTCTCCACATTTATACATATTTTGCCTTTGTGTGCATACATGTATAAAGGCATGCTTACGAAAGCGCGTACGAAGCCGCGTATGAATAGCTTATAAGAAATTCCGTTCTGCGATGTATAACATGTTTGTCGATCACTGATAGCAAAGACGGTATATATACATACATGTATCGAGACATGTGCGTAAGAATGCGTGCACTCGCGCGAGCAAAAACGAAAGAAAATCACTAGCGTGTGTAAAAATTCACAGAATTTCAATGAACGGTATCTATTCAGATGCGCTTGGGACGAATTGTCGTACATGTAGATAAAGAAAAATATAAAATTGATGTTTTTTACATTTATGATTATACCGATCACACATATTATTTCATAAAGAGTTGTAAAAATATTTTTGAAGAAATTGATATTTATTTATATTGTTATATTTCTTTTATGCGTTAGAAAAAGAGAGAAAGAGAGAGAGAGAGAGAGAGAGAGAGAGAAAGAAAGGAAAGAAGTAAAATAACAGTGCTATTTACACAAGATATTTATACAATATATCTATATATTGTATATGTAATTATTGATTAATACATTATCTTTCGGATAGTCCGTATTATTTATGTGTATGATTATATCACGTGATTTCGAACAATTGTAGTTTCTGACTCTAGTGTGCTCGCACTGTTGTCAGCTCAAATTAAATATCGCTTATACTGACTTTGAGTTTTATAACTTACAAGTGTGACAGTCACAATCGACTTTCACCTTGTTATATATAACACACTGAAACATATCTTGTCTCTATTTAAATATTGCACAGAACATTGCAAGAACTTCTATTTTGAAAATTATTGAGTTTGAAATATTTTTAAAACTTGTATTAAATGATAAAATTTGAGGACGAGAAAACGCGTGATATATAATAAAACTTACAAAACCCGGTCGTGAAAAGCAAAGTTTACGAAAAATAAGAGTTATATTTTATCGATTATCTTCCGATATTTGCGTCTACGTGGATGTTTACATCTAATGGCAAGTTTCTATCGATTTCTATTTTACGATACGCGTGTAAACACCTCAAAGTGGATAACAAGCCGATTTAATTAACCTATCGTACAAAAAGGTGTTTCAGTCAGAGTATATCATACCTGATAGAGAGAAACTCTTAACGAGAAACTATCTGAGAGCCACTGCAAAATTTATTAATATATAATAGAGAGAAAGAAAGGAAAAAAGACAGAGCATATAAGTGAATATCGGATATTGAAAAACCGCCCAACTCTACGTGTTCTGTAATTGAAATATTTGCCGATACTTGATATGAGTAAGAACGGATGTACATAACGACAAGTTTAGAAGTTTTGTGGTCATCGGTCGGACTATTATTTCCCAGTTTATTATTTCTCACTCCACTGCCACGATTTAACCGTCGTCCATATTCGTCATGCTGTTCTCTTTTTTTATCGTGGAGTGTTGCTAGTACATATATTTTAAATTAGAACTAGTTTATTACGACGGCTACGTGCTGCCGTTTCTTCGGTAATAATTGAGGACGAATTTCTCATGGTAGCGTAATATTTTTAATTAAGCAGCTCGAATATCGAAATATACATGTATGTGCAACGAAATTTAATTAATGGCGTCTTCGCATAAAATGGCATAATTTTTCATTATCGACTCTCACGATTCATAAATATTAATATACTTCAAATAATACTTTAAATATAGATTTGTGTGCGTTTTTCTATTATTACATCTGTTTCTCATGACAAACTGATAGATCGAATATATATTATACGTAATATCCTTTTAATGTATAATAATAATGTCTTGTTACCATGCAACTTAAGTCCTATTAATTTACAAATATCTATGAATGAATAATGTCTTGAAATTTGTTATTATATACAAGTAACTAAATCGATATTAACTGCTATGTATAACTAACATCGATGTGTGATTATTAGATTTTTGTAAAAAAATTAGTGTTTTTCACTACAGCTCAGAGTAGAATCTGACAATAATTGAATAGGTATTATTGTCATATTAATGACAGTAAATTATTTTAGACAAAACGATAAACGCGCGCGCGAACGGTAAACCGCGTCTATGAACGCAAAGCTCCAGGGAAATCGCATCGTCGCATCATTGATTTCGGTCTGATTTGCTTGCACTGGCTCAACGCCGATGGTTCAGAAGATCGATATTTAAGGCGGCGTATATTCCAGGATATTTAGACTGATATCTGTCAACGCGATCATTATGATCAAATGCTAACAATGACATACACAGAAAGATGACGCTATTTTCCCACTATTCATAACTCTCATGAAGAGTTATATAAATAACAATTTATTAAAACAAAAATTTGCTGTTTATTCGGTAAAAAAACGTAGTTGCGTGGGCGTATATTTTTGTTTAAAACTTTTAAATGTAAATTTTAAACGTTTGAAAAAGTATTTTTAACGTGTTCTACTTCCAAGTTTTTTTTATCTAGTAAAAAGGAAGGTGAGTTTTTGTTAAAAATACCATAGTAATTCCGAACTCGGAACTTTACCTCAAATTTTTGGAACGCTTAACGAGCTCTTGCGTGTTGCCTAATTTTAATCACAATATTATTCCCGCGTCCGCTATGAATGAATAACTTACATGATTGCTGCAACACATAGAGAAAATTAACGTTTCTCTTTCAAATACGTTGAGATGTAATTTTTCGGGAAACATGTAAACAATTTAAATGAAGAATTTTTTCTCATACATAATAGACATCATTAGATCTCGTTATATTTGAATTGTATGAGTATAAAAAAATATTTATTTAAATATAATAAGACAATATTAAATTTTGTTCTTGTATTATATACGAAATGTTGTGTGTACGTATTGACAAATTTACGTCGCTTTTATATTCGAACGACATCTTTTATCAATATTTTTGATGCAACAGTTTTATACATATCAATATCAATATGGAAATACGCAAAAGAGATCCTGATGTAAAGAGCACTATTTGTTGGCATATGTGTGAAAGAATGGAGTTTTGTTTATTTAGAGATAAGAGAGATATGTACGTATATATCTTATACAAAATATTTATATAAGTGTCATTGATACGCGATCATGTATTTATAAAAAGATCAGCCACTTGGATCACGCGCAACTTAATGGTTTTCACTCGAGAGACACATATAATCGCTCGCTTGTAGTTACCGTCGAGCTTCGCTCCGAAAAACTCACGTGACTTCCAAACAAACTTTCTAATAGCAATTTACTGATACAACAGTAAGTTTATAGAGAACGAACTTAAGTCGTTTAACATTCGCGAGATAAACTTTTACACGTAAGAACAAACGCGACCTGCTCTCTTTTTCCTCCTGTCAATTGCTTTAGAAATATCTTTAAATTTTCCGCTATTCTATATTCCAGGAGTTTTACTACTATCTACTATTTACTACTTTCCAGCAGCGGATTCGTCGCAAAGCGACACAGTATTGTATCGCGTATATGACGCAAAATTTATCCTCTCGTGTCGAATTATGCGTTTCATGTTACAACACAGTGCTCGAAATAATATCTTTTTCATTCGATAAATGTTATATATTTGAGCGACAAATGAAAAGAGAAATATAAAGAAAAAAAACAGACCTTCTCGTTATAAGACCTGAGGAAGAGAAAAAGAAAAAACACTCGGGTATTCGAAATATTATAAATAATACTGAGAAAAATACGTTGATCTATATATACAGTAGTGCCTCGCATATTTGCCGCATGTTTCCCTTAATATCTCTCTGCAAGTTATCTCTACAAATTTCTAGAAGTGTTTCGCAAAAAGTACTCGGCCTAGGCTTTCTGCGAAGCACTTCTAGAAATTAGTAGGTATGATTCGCAGAAAGATATTGAGGGAAACATCCGGCAAATACGCGAGGCATTACTGTAATTAAGTATATTATATACTTTTTCATATACGGTAGGAATGATCTATTATTGTCAAAGTTAACCTTTTGCAGATAGACATCGGGTCTCCCAGATCTACTCAAAAATTTCAATCCGATGTCTCTAGTAAAAATTAGTTTTTTTTTTTAACGCTTATATCTTCAAAATTTGTGATTTTTTCAATTTTGTTTTTTTTTATTAACGCGAAATTGTTCAAACTTTTGATTCAAGAAAAAAAAATATTGACTTTTTGCGGAGATGTTTGATTTTTTGAAAGTCGCATGGATCTCACAGTCTGTCCAACTAGTAGATCGTTTCTGTCTGCGAAGATTTAATTTTACAAGTACATATGTACACCGGACTAATAAAACGCAATGATTTCGCGGAAGTCCATCCGTTTGTCATGTTCCACGTGTCGGAAGTCAGTTAGGATACGAATGGAAAATAGCTCGATAAGGTGACAAGAAGGAGCAAGGAAAGCCTCATTTTACGCTCAACGTAAACGATTCTTAGGAGAAAATACGGACGCTAAATATACGTTTGCCGTAACGTCGCAAACACGAAGAGTATTTACACAATGCGAAGCGGTGATTACGGTCGCGGAGGAAAGTATTTGCTTACACCCCGAGGGTATGAAAACGTGTAACATAAAGCGTAGAGAAGTTCCATCTCCATAATCGTTTTGTAACCGACCAATGAGAAAGAGAGAGTGTGTGTGTGTGTGTATGCACGCGCCCAGCTATTCGTGCTGTCATTAAAACTTATTTTATCTCGGTACAAGAAAATGAATATTACATAGAAAAAAAGAAGAGCGGAGTTATCCACGCATATTAGTTCGTCCCCGTAACTCATATTTAATATCCACGTTTTATGTAAATTGCTTCCGTGAACTACAGTCCACAGAATTTGAAGAAACAGAAAGATAAAAACAGATAACAATCAAGATTGGAGACATTCACACTCGAAGTTAGTATTACGCGTATATGTACGCGGGATTTTAAAAATCAGTTTATAATTTTTTTTCCTTTAAAACTCCTGGATGCACACACATAATAATTGCATTTATTATTATGAACGTTAAGTTAAAATAAAAAAAAACATTGTAAAAACACAACAACAATGACAATAGTAACTATTGGTAGGAGCAAATTATACATTGTGTATAATTAAAACAATGAAGTAAAAAACTGATCAATCATCTGATTGCTTTAATAAATTCATATAAAAAATTATAGTTGAAATTTCAAACCCGAGACGACAATATATCGTTCATTTTGTAACATTGTTAAACACACAGATTTATTTTAATTTCACCATAGACATATCTGACGAGGGATGTAATTTGTCGATGAAGGCGAATGTAATTATCTTTCTCGTAAACATTTCACAGACCGCAAAATAGGGGCTTCGTTAGCTTTCTGTAACATATCCGACTTCCGTTGTGCATGCACGTATTGCAAACATGACACCAATATATTTGCACATGGCAAATACTTAAGTATGTCACGGAAATGAAATTGATGATAACGCAGAAGATACAAGAAGCGACAGTTTTACACGACTGAATTGTTGTTTTCACCGCAAAATATTAAAACAAACAGTGATAAATAACATTAATGTAACAATTTCTTCTTCGTATAGTATTTTATGTTTATTCTATGTAACTACTTAATATACATACATAAAGATTAAATAAACTATATACTATAATTCTCTGTTATAACGTAACAGGAGCATACACGAATATCACAAAACGTTGATGCTATATCATATCGACGCGTAATATATCGCAACAACGGCAGTCTAATAAAGTCGATGTATGTGGACGGTTTTATTGCGGGACATGTCGTTACCTGCATGAAGTAAAACCTATTAGAGAGTGCCTTTCTATGGCGCACGCAATTTAGCTAGTTTTCCGCGTCCGGCTTAAGCAAGAGGGATATGAATAGAAAGAGAAAGTTGCACGCCGGCCGTTGCGTTTATCGAATACTGCTTATAGCGGGGAAGGGAAACTCAATAAATCCTTAATGGCAGTTCCGCAATATTGTCGTAAATACTTAAACGCGACCGATCTGCCCGTCATGATGCGCTATCCTGGTAAATCGTTTTCCTCTCGACCTCGTGTTCATAAACGATATCACTAATTAGGCGATAATTGAATCGACGATGGACACTGAGCGCGAGTGACGCTTACAAATGTGCTAAACTTATCAACTCGTTGCTAGCTCTTTGAATGAAGATTGCTCTCGGTTCTCGCTTTTTCGCGTTTGAACCTGTTAAATCGAGAATTGTCTAACAAAATCGAAATGAACAAGATTAATCTCAACTAACAAAAAACTACATAACGCGCAATCTTTTGATTGCGTTAAATATCCGCAGATATGTCGGATATATAAATCAACCTGATTTTGTCTAGACACACAGAAGAGACAAATTGTTTTCTAACGTGTGCGGTTTCCTTAGCATTAGAAGCATTAGAAACATTAGAAGCATTAGAAGCTATATAAATAAAATATTCTTCCTTTCTTTCATTAATGTATAAATATAAATCATCTCTCATATAAACGATAATTCTTTGCCATGTACTCACAGAGGAAAGAACATGTATTCATTTCACAATTTTTGTACATATATTAATACGATGTGAATTGTTTCATCTAATCAAAATTTCTATTAATAGTGACTGATCGTCAACATGTAATTGACTGCGACTTTGTTAATAACAAAATGTTCACTTGTTGCTGGCTCTCGATTAGACTTCATCAATTTTCTGTCCGCGAGTTGTCATAAACGCGAAACAAAATTGTTAATTACCACTTTAAAAGCCAACAAAATATAAACGTGACAAAGAAGACTCGAGAATATAGTCGAGAATAATTGTATACTTATAGCGTATAATTACGGAGCAAGATTCTGTGAATTCTGGGATAACTTAAAAAAAAAAAAAAAAAAAAAAAAAAAAAAAAAAACTCGATAAATTGCAAAAAAAAATCACTTTGTTTTCTTGTGAGACATCAAAGCTCTTGTTTTTCAAATTTGCTGTATCTCTAACAAATTCAATAATTCAATTATTCGCCCCTTCTGTAGAATATTTTTATAGCTTTCACCATGTAAGCGTGTTTGCGCTATCGCGAAACAATTCAAAGGACCTCGCGCGCGGGGCATGATCTGCGCAAGTAGTTCTTCCTTGTGAACTTGTACTCGTAAATAGTCTTTAGTTCCGCAGCGATTGAATTAACGGCGACGATGAGTATGAAATCTGCTCAATTATGATAACGCACTTAGCAGGACCAGGGATTAACACGTCCAGAAAACGAGAAAGTTCCCATGGTGGTTAATTCTGCGGTCATATAACTCTGTCGTTAGACAGTGTAAGAAAGAAACGCTATTTGGACGCCGGTTGTTATACAGAAATACTCTCGCTCTCGAGAATAGTGAATGAGCAATTCTCTAATCGTACGATTGTACAAGCAATTCCACCAATTCGATGTCAAAGATTTCTAAAACTATGTCGCTCGTCAAAAAATGCACAAAAGTATAAATTACATTGACAATTATTAATTTAATGTATCCGTTTAATAGGATATTTCACATTAAACAAAATCTGAAAAGTTTAACTCTTCCTATTTTGCACAAGAAAACGGCATATTATTTTCTACACATATAATTAATCTTGTACTTTTTATAAAGAATGTCTGAAAAAAAATCTCTTTATATCAGAAAATAAGGATATATAAAAAGATAACAATAAACTTAAGTGTAAGCTTGCATGCACAAACAAATAACCAATATATATATATATGCGTATGTGTGTATTATATTATGATTTTAATAACAAATTAATTAAATTTTAAATAATATTATGAAAAGTTAATGTTGATAATACGTTAAAATTGAGCTCACAATAAAACACTTTCTCTTTTTCTTTTAGAAAACCGATGAAATCAGAACGGATCAAATGTTCGCAAAAGCAAACAAAGACATTTTCGTCAACTGACAAATAGGGATATTGTGATTGGAGGTGCGCCGTATGGTGATTCGATATTTCAGCCGAGAGTACGCGTGCATAAATTGGCGTAAACTCTGCAATTAACGTTTAATCGGTCCTAATCGCTATGCAATTTAATTTCACGCATAGACCCATGCAAACGCCGCATTCTGTTTTGTTGTACTACTATGCCCGTTTCAATTGATTATTCTCAGTACAGTAAAACGACTCGTTTTATTATATATATCCGCTAAATTTACCTAGCACGATTTCGCATTGCGAGAGATGTCTCTTTTACTACAAAAAAAAAAACACAAAAACAAAAAACTAGCCGTAGAGGTCGTTAATTGATCGTTCTTTACTTAAGCAGCTGCAATTTAATTGACAAATTTTTATAATATAACAAACTTTTATATTTTATATTTTACATTAATTCATCACTCTTTGTCTACAAATATATTTTATGAATTCCTCGCCGCAGCAAGAAGATTGCAAGCACCATTTTAATGAATATTGTGTAACATCTGTCATTTGTGAAGTAGAGATTTTCTCCGACAAAAAAACTTGTTTTTGTCTGTGTTTGAAACATTTTTCGAGGATGTTATACACGTAGAGAATTTTCTAAGCAGTATATGAAATATATCGTCGCACTCATTTATTTCTCGAAAATGTCACGTATTTTTCGGATATTTCCGGGATTTTATAAATCTGCACACGCAACAACCTGACGTGTCGCATTTTTGCGTTATGTGCAATATAGAGGGTAGCAAGTTTTTAGCGCTAATGTACTTGTTAGCGGTCGCTCTAAAAAGATAATGCAAAAAAATAACACGATCATTTTTTATCGTGAAGTTTACATTTTTCCGATTTTCGTAAAATTGTTTAATACGCACACACACGTTATTTCTAAATAAGAAACATGATTATCTCATAAAATACGATCAATTATCGATCGTGTCAGTAGCAACCTATCTCGATTTTTAAAAAGCGGATTTTTTTTTATAAAAGCGGATATACTTCTATCTATCGCATTGACGACAACCCGATCATCGTACTTCTTTCATTATCAGTTTCGCTGACAAGTTTAAAAGTCGCTTATTCCTTTTTCTTATTTATCTCAAAAAAAAAAAAAAAAAAATCGTAGACTTCTCGTAAGATTGACGTACATCTCATTTCGGTGTTCACAAGGCAATCAATGCAGAAGATTTCCCTTAGTATTATTAGAGAACACTACGGCAGCCGTGAGATTAACAAAAAGCAGGATTTATCTTATATAATGAGCAAATAGCACAGCGACCAGCTTTTAAAGAGAGATCCCGGACTTTTGATGATATACTTCTAGCGTGCTTTATTGAACCATTAAGCTTCCGTTAAAACGTCAAGAGAAAATGTCAGACGAAATAGATTTAGATTTTGGGCGTTTGTCTCTTTCTCTCTTTTTTTTCTTTCTCCCTCTTTTTCTCTCGTTTGGTGCAGAATTATTAAACGCACGTGGCAGATGGAATCTCTCAAACGTCCTTGAACTTTCGGCCTTAAGTTCGTACTTAAGTTTCGTATTTTCGTTTTCTCGTGAATATTTTGTTATCCTTTATCATTCTTTTGGCTGAAAGGAGCTTCAAACTCGCCAAGTGCGCAGAGATATTGCGGCAGAAGAGGCTACATATCTTGTATAAAGAAAAAAAAAAAAAAAACTATATGCCGTGGACAACACACTCCTGCGCTTTAAGCGACGCACATGGCGCTTGTGCAAATAGGTAGAGCAACCATTTCACGACGTTTACGACGAAAGCTGGTTTATCCTACATTTTATTCAGGGCTTTATATCCAGGCATGTATTTTCCTACTACTGTGCCGTATATATACATAGGTACATATCGCCTATTCTGCATTTATGACTATTGAGTCATAAACACAGTGTGTTAATATAGTGTGTATATTGTGTGTATTTGATATTATATAGATATATTGCATTTTCTTTGTTGCGTAGATTGATTCTCATGATGTGTACGAGAATCAGTTTGATTCTTTAACGTCACATGCGAGATTATAAAATATTAATTGTTTTTTTTAATGAAGATCACAAATTAGTACGTATTTTATTTTAATCCACTGTCTGAATGTCTCTTAATTTTAAACATGTACATGATGATAGTTGCTATGACATTGTCCTCTAAAATTTTTACTAATGCACAATACTTTCTTGCTTATTATGGCTATACACAGCAAAAACTACTTGAATATAATCTAATAAAATTATAAGTGAGATAGTTTATCTGTTTATTTACTATACACATTACGTTTATGTTACATTTTTTTTCTTGATTAATATAGCATTTACAACGTCATCACGTTAAAAAGTTGCGTTTAATTATTTACTTCGTCAACGGTTATTTTGTGTTGCAATTCTTTCTAAAATATGCCGCAAGAATGAGATAATCAAAGCGAAATGCTATCCTTATTATGTTTTTCGAGGCTTAAAAGAATTTTCAAAGGACAGAATTAGTGGGAAATCCAATCTTCATTTGCAAAGATTGCATTGTCTCGAAACTTTTGTTAATGCTCAACGTTGTGTTAAGAGGTCGAATTTGTTTAGAAACAATGACTCTAGTGTGACGTATGTCGCTCGCGCGCACGTTTTACAGAACGTTCGTATCTCTGATATAATATCATGTCAAAATTACGATACATAAAATCGTTACACAGTTACAAGTTTTGTGCTCATGTTCTTTTGACGATTCGCGATGCACTAGAGAATCGGGTAAATGATCTCGCATCATTCACGAGAAGGAAAGTATTTTTTGTTTCAATTATATTTGTACGTGACAACATGCACACAATGATGTTATTTTGCAGATATAAATCAACAATGCAAAGCGCACGCAGCATATTTTAAACAGGAAACAATTATATCATCATTTAGTTCAATTTATACAACACACAATGAAATATGTAATTATTTTGGCATTTAAAGGTCAATGTATTCTCCATGTGCTCGCAGCACCATGAAATTTAATCAAAGCATCACGCAACCTTTATAACGATTATTACTTTTCTATAGATTCCCTGTATATTTCGCCCACATAAGAACAACAGCAAAATAGAAAGTTACAATCGAAGAAAAAGATATGCTGATATGTATGCAAAACAAAGATCAGAAAGCATTTGTTGATATTTCACACTTTATCTTTTAACCATGTTATTGACGTACTAATGTAGAAAAAACAACAAAAATTATACATAAGGAGATAGTATAAATATATAAATAAATAAAAAATAAAAATTTATTGTGTGTGTGTGTCCATTAATGATCAGGTTGTCAAGCTGTCTCACGCTCTATAGCGTTTTCTTACCAACTCGATTAATGCCACTTGCAGAAAACGTATTTAACGGAATTTACGATACTGTTTTGTGTGCGCGCGTATGCGAACAAATTTAGATTCCGGAGAAACTGTTGCTGACAACTTTTTTGATTAAATGCGAAGAGTTTGTATGGCAGCTTTCTAGAACCATGTTGCTGAGCTATGCTAAATTAATATCATACAACAGTTCAGACACTAATGATGAGGATGACCGAGTATGATAGATCTGCGCGATTACGTCCGAGTCTCGAAGTCCTCTCGAAATTTATATTTCACTTTATATATTGAAAACAACCGGACGCGCGCCGGCAACTGGCACGCAAGAAAGAGAAAGAGAAAGAGAAAGAGAAGGAGAGAGAGAGAGAGAGAGAGAGAGAAAGAAAGAAAGAAAGAGAGAGAGAACAACAACTTTGCGCGCAGCCACTCCACAAAGCGTGTTGTTCATAGTTTATTATTACTTTACGTACGTGCTTTGTGAGTCCTCTTGCATTGTTCTAGACAAATGCAATGTGCGCGCATACATACAGAAGTAAGAAGCATATATACGCCATGGCAATCGCTATGTCAGAACGTATCGTCAGAGATAACAGTCGCCCGCAATCTCAGCGCGTGTTCACCGCTAAATAGCGTTTCTAGAGTATGTCTGAGACAATAGTGCGGGTTAAATGTAAATATAGAGAAGCTTTGCAGTTAGATAAAACTACAACTGTCGTGCGCATATCTAGACATTTCAATTATTTTATTATTCACAAGAAAAAGAGGAAGAGGAAAAATGTGTAAAAAAATATCGCACAAAAAAATATCTTTAATATAGAAAAACAAACAATTGTAAACAATCGGCAAAAAATTATTAAAATTTCGACTATTCTACTGCACGTTCGTTTTTTTAATTAATTAATGATGTGCATGATATATTTTAAATGTTCTCTGTTTTAAAGTTTTTCGAATGTAGTCGGTGCTTCTGATACTCTAGTTTCTGTGTATCGTCGATACCACGTGCAAACTTGACTCTAAATCACGGCAAACAGCATTTCTAATTGATTCAACCACGACAACCGTACGAGACCTTAGATATGTCGGATTGACGGCACGAATTCTTCCAAGAACAATCAATTATTTCAATTGCAAGCTGCAATCTGAATGTTCTTGGATAAGATAAGAGTACTTATAAGACGCGAGGACGCGCGTTTAACATCGCTCTTTTCTCTTCTTTTTCGATATCGGTAGATTTAATTAGACTTAATGATTAGTAAGTCGCACGATCGAGAAGGATTTCGACTCTACGCGAGTATAGGGTAACTTCGGTATATGAGCCGCACCTATCGTAAACTTAATTTATCAAATAGTATTTACAATGTTAAAGACAAATTAATTAT
>QVOB01006993.1:0-22170 GCA_014839585.1 Pseudomyrmex concolor
TTAATCCAAAGAAATTATTTCATTGGAATAATTTCATTGGAAATTTCTTTGGATTTAACAAAATTTGTTAAATCTAAAGAAACCGTTCTTTCTGTGTAGAAGGTCTAATTCATTTAATTATTATATTAAATATAACAATGTTAAATTGAAAATTTATACTAACGCAATATTATTATATTTTATTTGGAAACTGCGATAAAGACATCATATATTTCTGTGTCGGATATGTTACTTGATTTGTCACTTGTAATTGAAGTTCGTAAAATGTTGAGGAAGTCTCGATTACTTGAAATAATTAGTGTTTTTAAGGAAAAATTACGTGATATTAAAAAATAATAATAATCATCAAGAAAAAACAATAAGCGCTAAAATAACATAACAGAGAATTCGATTCGAGTATGCTATATTTATGTTGGTTGCAACTGTCGTATCGTCAATCCCAAGCGAGACGACGTGAAATGTGGATAAAGCCATTTGGCGCGCACTTTGCGGAATTGTTAGGGTTACTGTTTCTCGTAAATATAAGTGCGTGACTCGTCTAACTCGCACACGAGAATAACAATCGTTCCAATAAAATACCGGAAATATTACACATCTCACTTTCGGCAAAGCTATCGGCGATTTGTCAAAGAATTTTGGATCGAATCGATGTTTGAAAAATATGTTTATTTCCAACATACTAATTATTTTTTTTTTTTAATCATCTTTTTAACATCTTTTTAAAAATCATCTGAATAAATCATGTGAATAAATCTCAGATAATGGTGAAGAATATTGTAAATATTCGAAAATATGTTAACATGTTAATTGAAAACGGAAAACAAGTAACAATTAAAAAAATAAGTCAGTCGCCGCGTGTAGGGGAAGTCAGTGAACTTTTCGCCACGACAGCGATATAGACGTTTCCGTTATAGACATGCTCAATAGCACGCAATAGCGTCTTCGAGTTATATTAATGCTCATGTTAGCAGAAACTAATGAGAGAAAATTTATGAGTCGTCGCGCGACAATGAGTCGTTCTAATTTGTCGATAGTGCGCACCGATCGTTTTTCATATTTATAGTAAATTTCAAACACAATGCTAGTAAGCAAGAATTAGCTAGGAATAAGAATGATTGGTACTGCCAATTGATACCGAAAATCATATAGTGCGAAAATCGTACTACATAAATTAAAGAAATGTCAAACAACAATGTAGTAAAACTAGGTGTCGTGAAAAGCGTTACATTATAGAAAAAAAATTCTCATTTTAGTGATAATTAAACATACGATGTGTGATTACACAACGCATGTTATCACAATGACTACACTGTGAGATTAAAGTCAACTACGTAAAACGTTGAAACAACTATATATGTTTACTTTAGTAGTTATCGTATTTAGAAACTGTTTTTAATTTTCTTTCGTAATCGACTCTTTTAATTATCTTTCTCATTTAATTCCAATTTCATCCTCGCAAACACGAAGTTAAACGTCACGAGCGACGTCAATCATTATTTAATTCGCACTCATTGCTCGATCCGTGTTTATTATCTCGCAGGCTTGTGACGTGACGTGTATACAACGGCGGAGGATGCGGAGTGCATTGAAAACGCGAGACAAATTGAGTCAACTTGTGCTGTGATATTGCCGTCCGACAAATTTGGCGCAAATAAACAATCGACGGCCAGCATGTGAAATTAACTCGCTACACACGTTTGAGTTTTTGTTTTTTGCCTCGAAGCACAATCTGTACAAGTTGTTCTGGATGAGAGGTGCAAATTCGCGACAGCGCGCGGTACTTGATTCTAACACACGGCGGTGAAAACAATTTCGCGAATTTTTTGACGTACACGTGCGCGTTTGACATGTCGAACGTACGCGACGGTGGTTGGTGGCGGTGCGTTTATCATTGTCGACGCGTTTATTATCCATCGTGTAGCGCGCGGCATAAAAACGCGCGGCGATTAGAAACGCTCTCGGAAGTCAAGGTATCGGCGGTATCTGTGTCCGCACGCGCGAGAGTCTATATCTTCAGATTTGAATAACATTGAATTCAGATGGAAAAACAGAGAAACATTAGTTTTTCTTTCTGATGTAGAATTTTGAAGTTACAATTGATGTTCAGTTTAATTGTGTGTGTTGATTTATACGCAACCACAGAAATGTCTCGCGGATATCAGCAAAATAATCTACGTTCTCGCGGAAATAAAAATGCGGGACTCCGTATATTTTACTAAGAATGGCAACTCGTACAAACACACCTGGTGTCTTTCTCTTTCTTTCGGTTTTTTGTTTTTTGTTTTTTTTTTTTTTTTTTGTCCTGCTTCGAGAGATCCGCCTCCGTTCACTCCGATTGTTCACGACCTTGCCCGTGATAGTCATTGTCGCCATTCCACTCGATCGGAACGAAACCGGCATCGAGTGAGCGGATATGATTCGTTCGGGAAGGAAAAAAGACATTGTAAATACAACGCACCTTTTGTGTTAGAATTAATCGATTCAGTTTTCTCCGAGGTCGTTCGATGCGCTACGCGCAACACATGCGCAAGCACAGATAACGCGCTTAACTACGTATAATTTGTCAGTTTAAATTTAATGTATGCCGCGACGTATATATACATATGTACGGTCGCACACAAAATGGAATTTGCGCGAATGTTACAATTCAAAATAAAAAAAAAAAAAAAAAACCGGCAAACAAAAATTGTTTCAATTCTGTTAAGTCATGTGTGTTCACACTCGCACGAGCATCTTGTTCGCAGGATCGAGGCTCACTTTGCGTTTCTTCCTTCTTCGTGCGCACTTGCTTTCGCAAATTACGATATTGATTTTGCGCAGATCGCATTTTCAATTGCGCCGTTAAAGCTTTCCGTTTATCTTGGTGCATCTTGATTGCTTCACTGTGCATTGCTTAACATCTTTCTCTCTCTCTCTTTCTTTCTCTGGCTATCTGTATCTCTTTCTCGGAGCTCAATTGCGACGCAATTCGGAGAGTTGCAAGCGTGCAAAGAGTCACGACTAGAGTTCTCTTTTCGATTTACTTCGGAGATGCCTTAAATCGACGTTACCTTTCATTTCTATGTGCAAAGACATTAATTATGCGGGAGGAAAGAGTGCAACACGCACAACACGAATGCACACGCGTGCTATTCGCACGCAAATGGCGCGACCCCGTTGACATCACGCGCCGTGCATTTACGTTCTTGTTTTTCCTCGTGATCAACACGAGTCGCGAACCTGATCAAGATACGCATTTGCCCGAAATATGAAGAAAAAAAAAAACAAAACAGAAAGAAAAGATAAGAGAAAAATAAACTACAGACAATCCACAAACTTATCTATATACACAGAGAGAACGGTTTCTTTAGATTTAACAAATTTTGTTAAATCCAAAGAAATTAATTTCTTTGGAATAATTTCATTGGAAAAATATATATAAGTGTGAATATAAAATATATACACATATATATATATATATATATATTATAAAATCTACATACATAAGATAATTATGTTTATATTGTGAGACAATTACACACATCATTACCAACTCTTTAGAAATCTTTATTATGTATGTTTGTTGTTTTGCCGACTCATATAATTAAATATCTATTATTTATTGTATCAATATCCAGTGTTTTTAATAAGCTTTATAAATACCGTTCCAACAGTGAACAGACAGTGCGCAGGCAGACTTAAAGCTGTACAAATTAAAGTGATAGAAACATTTGTAAGTGAAGTATTGTGTCTAGTGTGAACATTGTGTTTAGCAAACTTTTCTTTTAAAAAAGTTGTACTTTCGCGCATCTTATAATATGAGCGCGCGCGCGCCAAACACACACACACACACACATCTTTAATTCAAAATAATCGCATGTAATTTAAAAGTTGCAACAAAAATTACAGTTCTTATGACAAAACATATAACCAGACAAAGATAAAAAAAAAAAAAAAAAAAATTTATCCGATAATCCGAGATCAGAGTTGACACGCCGAATGCTGATGAAATCGCCGTGATCGCGAGCGCGAATAAGTTTTGATTTAACGAACTTTGTTTCCCACGAAGAAATGGAATCCACTCGCGAAAAAGCTCTCGTACGCGATGACAGGCTGTTTTTCTCGAAGCTGCGTAATGGCGCGAGATGCACCAGTCGCGTTGCAGCCGGCGGAGATAAAATCGGATCTGGGTTGCGGGACGCGCGCGCGTGAGTCGCGAGCGTGTGAGTCAGTCGGCGAACTGTATGTACGCCGCGTCGCGCGCACATCGTCCGCTGGAACAAACAAAATTATTAGACTGATGCACGAATAACGATGCCGTCGCGCTTCGGCATTGACCGATGCGTATTTTTCTGCCGGATGAGTGTTTTCCGTCGTCTCTTATGTAAGACGCGCGAAGAGAATACTGCAAAATATATACATATACATAAAATATATCTTCTCAATACGAAATTGTTTGATCGTTAAAAAGAGAAGAAAAACAAAAGAAATTAAACCGCATAATCGGCTCGACACGCGCGATCAAGGACTTACGTAATTAAATTTGTCGAGAAAAACAACTTGACATAGCGACGGAGATATACCACTCGCACGGAATAATTTTTATACGTATTATACTTTCCGAACGAATGATTGCATAAAACTTTAAGAGATCTGTTTGTCTCGTAAGCAAAAAAAAAAAAAAAAAAACCAATTGCTGAATATAGCCGATGATTCATTCTAAAATCTTAAAACAGAATTGCTAACGTATAAATAAGATGATTACGTCGGGTGTAAGTTTGTGACATGTACCTTAGAGAAAATACTATAGGTATGTGCGCTCTGTGTTTTTTTTTTATTAGTACATAATTACATACTTCGCATTCTACTGCTGTCTACTGCGAATTCACAGACGCTCCGTACGTTCGTGCCGAATCGCTTTCATTAGCGGCGGCAATAGTTAAGATCCTCTTAATCGTTTGTGCGATGCGCTCTGTTAGATGTCGATTATCGAGCCAGATCGTAAAGGTGGTCGAAGGAAACTTATTTACCGCTTCTATGTAACATACGTGACGACCGTAATTGTCCGATCGTGTTCCTTACGCGAAGTTAAACGTTCCATTTACCTTATCAAATCGATGATTTTCTTGGGCGTGATAATGTCGTCCCGCTTGAACTTTGAGATTAGCTTTCGTGATGGATTTTCTTTTCGTTAGAATTACATAAGAGCCTCGATGTTTTTAACCTTACAAGCAAATATTCAAATATTTTCGATTCCGATAATTATGCGCGTTTATAAGCCGGGCAGTATATGTATATGCGGCAATATACGCCGTGTTGCGGTTATCACGCATGACGAGACACTTTTTTGACGTATCGACGTAAACAAGTAATATTTTTTTTTAATAAACGCAGAGCGACCACTCACACTTACGTATAAGTGCTGATAAATTACACGCGATACACAACACCGGCTGCTTTATATAGGTTTCCAATAAAGATATCATCTTGCGCGCGCGCTAAAGAACAGTTTTGCCACAAATCTTCTGTGACTTGTAACAAAATAATGACACGGACGATTTTTTTTTTTTTTTTTTTTTTTTTTTACGTCAGCACACATGCAAATTAGCGATTGACATTTAAGTATCTTAATCGTTTCTCTTAAAAGTTGAATGTAAATCTTCATCTATTGCAATTTTTCATTTGCGCGTAACAAAAGTAACAAATTATCTTATCGAATGAATATTCAGTATTCGAAACAAATTCCGAAAATTTTCAAAACTACGAACCGCGTTTCGAAATTATATTAAAATATTTGTCAGGCAAGATTGTCCGTTGTGAGTCACGTTGACACGGCGCATGATGACAATGACGCGTGAGGAGAAGATGATGCGTGTCACTATCCAAGAAGTTGCGAAGAGCTAGAGAGAGATAGGGAAAGAAAGAAAGAGAGAGTAAGCGAGAGAGCTCTAGACGAGTTGTTCTAGGCGTCCGGAAGTGAAGTTTGTATCTGGCCGTTTATAGGCGCCGACGGAGAACATGTGTGTGTCGCCGAATTAAATTAAGCGCGGCCACTGACGCGCTGGCAGCTGCGCGTCTCGATTCTTGCGCAGACAATCTGAGAATCCCTTCTTGAATTGTGTGTGCGACTATTTTTTTCTCTTCGATTTTTCCTTAGAAACTGTAACAATGCATCTGTTGCACAGAAGTATAATGCATAATATATGTACGAGATGTTTACTACAAAGTCGCTATATAAAGTTTAATTAATTAAAATTTAGAATGTAGATAATGAAAACAAAAGAAAAAAAAAAAAAAAAAATAAGTATCAATGAAGTCTGAAAAGTTTTTGTTATTCAACATTTGCAATATTTTAAATATACTTTGCATGTGCTTTGAAGCACTTTCGAAGTGGGTATGTTCAATATATAATACATTTATCTTCATTGTGTTTCGCTTCAATTTATCATTGCGATACCGATAAGACAAGAAGTATCGATGTTCTATGTATGAGGACAACGTCACACGTCATTGATTATTCGACTTCTAATGACAGCGCGAATCTAAGTTACACGCATGTACGATCCAACTGTTAATAACATACATATGGACATATTAAATGAAAGGATGCGATTAAATAGTTAATTAATATTAATTCTAGTATAAATATATCTTAAAGAATTGCACAAAAAAAAAAAAAAAAGAGAATTGTAAAATACGCATTGAGGCACACAAATATTTTTATATCTTTCACACATTGTTTAACAAAATTTGAAAAACATGTTTACTGTATAAAACTCTTTACTGTAATAACTACTTTACTGTAATAAGAAATTTTACTTCTCGACTCTTAAATCACATTTGTTAGTTTTCATTTGCTAATTTTTGATAGTAAGTATCTTTTTCTTTCGAGCGTTTGCGAGTCAGAAACACTTTTACCGAAGTCGCGGTCATGCACGAGCGTAACGGTTCGCGGTGGTGAACTTACTGCTTGAAACAATCCGCTCGCATCAGTCATGCAAAACGGCGAGCCGCGGTTACAACAATGCCATTATAAGGCGAGCGCGGCTACAAAGCTGTCGCATTTATGACCATACGTTTTACTCCGGAGGCAGTTCGTAATATGCTTGACAAGTATATATTGAAGTTTCAATGTATTTCACGCGAAAGAGAACTGTCGTGAAAAATAAACATAATGTCGAACGTAAGCAGTTTGTAATTTAATACCGCAATAAAATCTTCGCATCTTTCTATGGAAACTTTCTCAGAACCGATACTTAACAGTACTTGTAAATCAAACATGTAAACATGCTTAAAGAGGGAGAGAGAGAGAGAGAGAGAGACGTCTGCATATAGAAGGATTCGTGTTATCACAACTGCATTGCACTGTAATTCATATGTAATTTGCGGAAGTTTTTCTTCCTTTATGGTAATTGTTGTTTTCGAACCGCGGCTGTTTGTTCAGCTGCAAAGAGAGACGAAAAAATAAAAAACAAAAAAAGTATTATTTTTCCGCATCTCGCGCGGAAAAAAAAAATTGGTATTCGCGCGATCTTTCCTGCTATCGGACTCGCCGCGTGTCTAAGAATACGTATTCGCGAAAAGTTTGATTACTTGGCGGTCCAAAAACGGCGACGAGCATCATAACATATTCGTGTGACGCAGCGCGATCAGCTGGTCGTCACGTCGTCGTCGTCGTTTGCGTCGCATGGATGCGTTGAAAATGCAAGCGTACATCCGCGATGGTGCAACGTCAGTCTTTACCGGTTTTATCGCATCGGCTTCGCGAATCCCATATACAGCGTCATATCACGCTATTTCTGTCGTTCGGCTCATCTGCGCTGACGGCATTTTCTCATTGTGCTATTTTCTCTTCAACTGCGGTTCTGCGCGACAGTGCAGGACGTGAATAATTATCTTTTTTCTTATCTATAATTACTATCCTCCTAATTATTCTCGTGATTGGCAATTAAAACTTTTCAGAGATAGACATTAGCTCGGTAGGACGGTTTTTTGTAAACAATAATAGTAACAGCAAGAAGAAGAAAAAAAGATAATAATAATAATGAAAAAATATGATATTTTGTTTAATTACGATCGTTGTAAAATGACCGAAAAAAATCCGTACGCATTTCGTCCGCACGGTTTTCCTCGAATGAACGGTTCAGATTCGTCGACGGGAAAACTATACAAGAGGTGATCTCCGCCTCGTGCACGCGCGAATTTTTTCGTATTATGACGACGCACTGCGTTGGCCTCGACGTCGTTGGCACGCGTACGCTATCACGTCGGCTGCCAAACGCGACGCGGCGATACTCGTCTACGCCATCCGGCAGCAGTGTACATACATATTTACATATGTACATACACAAAGACTTTCGCGACAGAATTGCCTTTTCTTCACGGTGATAGATCTTACATTGTCTACTTACAACGCAGAAGTAACCGTGGCAATTCTGATCGTCGCCGGATTTAGACGGATAAGGTTGCGACGTCGGAAAAACCGACGAAAATATCGCACAACGAATCTTTTGGTTCGCACAACCGCTGACTTACGGTCGGATACGCACGTGGACTACTTTTGTTGAGAAAAACTTACTTTTTGTAAAATTTTGCATTTCATGCGTCACTCTTTATAAACGCAATGAATTTTGTACCGCGATGAGATTTTCACGATTTCAAAGAGCCGCGCACGGCGGCGGGTGTGATTTATCTCTTCGCACAGGCGCAACAAAACTCTATATCCGAGAGCGTCTACTGAGCCGCGCACTGACCAGGGTTAATCGTACTACTTTCATCAAGAATAACAAATTCTTTGTGTATGTTTCAATTACTCATCTTTTAGTATCGGACGGGGAATCCGAGATAAAAACCACCGCGCGCGATTAGATAAAACTTCATCATTTGTGAGAGATATGCACGGAAACTTGACCGTTTTACGGTCGGCTCTAATTGGAATCACGTTAAGATTTTCACGGCCGCAAGTTTCTCGGAAATCGTAAATCTCGTTAAGAGGAACGTAAAGAATTCCATTATATGCGTCCTTTTACATGAGCCGCGAGAACTCTTGGAAAAGTGCGTTTCGCCGACCGCGTTCGTAAATGCGTTTTTCCACGAGCGCCGTTGCAGCGGCTCGTGGTCGTGGAAAGGTCGAAAAGGAAAGGCCTCTCTCCGGCCCTAAAGTCGCAGATATCTCTCGCGTTCCGGGTGAGCTACGCGCATACCAAGTCGGTGAGTGTTGCAGCCGTTACACATATACTACGAACGGCGGCGGACGCTGTTGCACGGGCGGATATATAAGTATGCAAGTAAGCAGGTCGATGCACTCCACCCACACCTGGCCCGCGCGAAATAGCTGCTCTGTCCTTGACACGCCGTGAACTGAACGGCGTCTATCCTTGTACATAGCAGAGACCCTGCGGTCCGCCCAATTCTCGCTCGCTCGCTCGCTCGTCGTCGTCATCGTCGTCGTCGTCGAACGAGACTATATTTGTCCGACTGTGTTGAGTCGTTCGAGGAAAATTTTGCCGCTACTGTACGAGTGTAATTGGTCGGCCAATTAGGCGGTGATGAAAGAAACGAAAGGATCGTATTTTACGATTAAATTCAAGTAAGTATATTGATACTAGAATCAACGCGCGCGCAATATGCGTATTGAACTATATATAATGTAATAAAATTGCAAACGAGGAAGAATCAGCCAGTCATAAAAAAAAAACTCCGTGATCTTGCGTATATTCTTATCACGTCCGAATTTTTTCCAAGTCAGTCATTTGTTTTGTTCGCCGACGGCGAACCGCGTCGCCTTTTGTATCTATTCCTAACGTTTGGCACTATGTGCGTGTTCGCTATTGACCTGCCGCACTGCGAGCATGCCAAGTCGCGCAACGGTGCACTGATACGTCTCGCGATCGGCAAGTTCTCTCAAGTATGCGGTGCACCCAGGGCCGCGGTTTACGGCAATTTATTTCTATTATAATGCAGATAACATATACTATTCTCATAATTCTGAGCTTTTGGATCTTTCTGTATGTTTCCAGTACGTTTCAAAAACTAATAGTATCATAAAACGTTTCCACTCGCACTGAATATCTTATAAATAGAAAGCAAACTACAACACATCTGGACAATTAATTTAAGAAATTGGAATGTTCCCATTAAATCTAAGAGAAAATAAAGGAATCTTGATCTAGTTAGATAGAACGATACCGAACAGGTTACAGGATGATTTTGCGATGATTTAATGATTAAGACAGCTGATACCCAAACGTTTTGACTGTATTTTCGAGTCTTCTTCAGTTGGATTCTAAATTTACATTATAATTGTTCTACAAACTTACAACATAAAACGTGTTACATATTATTAATTACAAATATATTAATGAGATGCAAAAATAAAAAACGCATTTTAATATGACTCACAACCACAAAATGTCTTGACAATAAAAAATAGTCAAATATAAAAATAGTCAAAAGAATAAGATGTTAAGGTCAAAAGAATCGTTAAATTGAAAGTCAATTCAGTATAAATAAATAAACAGCAGATGTAAAGTTTTATCTACATAAAACTTGTGACAATAAAAAAAAGAAAGAGAATAAAGAGCCAGGAAAAGAGAATCTAGTGAGGGGTGCAAAAGTTTATTGCGTCGGTGCTGGATGGATCCTATACTCGTGTACGGACAGCTGCATCCCCGTCTTCTGGCGTCACATCAAACGGCGCACGTGTCCTCACGCACGGCCCACGCGCTTATGAGGGATCGCTACGCGGCGCGGGCATGAACGCGAAAACTTGTTTACGCGACCGAGAGAGAACCACCGCCGACGTTGCGCGCATTCCGCCGCGTAAGTTAAGTTTGCAGTTATTTCACGGGAGCCTTGGACTCGGACGCGCGTAAGAGCCCGCCGCCACGTAGTATGTGCGCTTTGCTTGCGCGGGCGTGCGAGACATTGCGAGACCACGTAAGATGTTGCGGATCGCGCGCCGACCGGAATTAATCACCGATTACGAATGCGCACAGCGGCGTAATAAGCGCGAGCGGTCTCTCTCTCTCTTTCTCTCAATGTCTGTGTTGCCGATCCTTTCATCATCCGTGTGACTTTGTAATATATGTACTTGCCGCGCGATCAATCTCTGACACAGTATAAATGATCGATAATAAAGAACAAGAGGACGTGTGCGCGTCTTCGAATCGAGAAATAAAATGAGCTTGTTTACTTCCTTCGCGCGATTAAGCTTTTATATTCTTTGCACTAAGTAAGATTGCCAAGTGTTTTAAAGCGTGGCTAGATAAGCATGTGAAAAAATTTCGTTATTTCATGTTTAATAATAATCAATGACACGTGTATAATATAAATGTTTTGCATGTTGCGAATACACATCAGGTCTAGGTCACGTGAGAAGCGTACGGAGAAACTTGCATCACACCGCAAAATCCATGAATCGCGCCGCGGAATATTTGTTTGAACACGCCGGGAGTAAGTAAACCAAGTTGTGCGCGCCGTTGCTTTATACTCGCGGCGTGGGAGGTCGGCGGAATCGATGCACTTTACGATGAAACGCGAAAAATGACGTCGCGGTAAACGCGCCGGTGGTGGTATACAGGCCGAGCTATCTGCTAGAAGAATAATATGCGTGCGCGCGCGTGTCGCGGTGAGTGCGCGAGGTCAAGTACGATGGTAGTGTTTTGTTCGTTCACGGCGAATATATGTATGATTCGCTCGGACAAAGAAGATACGCGTAAAAAATACTCAAAAAAAAAAAAAAAAAAAAAAAAAAAAAAAAAAAATATATAGATTATTTATTTGCCGACTTTTTTCTTCTTTTTAACTGATAAGCACCTTGTTGCAATATTTTATAATTCTCTCACATTAAATGTCCATTTAACAAGTTTTCATGCTTAAAACTTAATTGAATCGTGTAATTAGATGTCGCTTTTATTTTATGTTCATGTTATGCATATCGCTAATCGCGTGCCACGTGCGGTGAATGAAAAAATTATAGCAACCCGTTTAATTCACATATGGAGAATGTGTGTGTGTGTGTGTGTGTGTAAATGATACACGCGCGCGAGACCGCTTCGCGGTCTCGCGTGCACATTTCGGTCGGCCTCGCGAGCGATCTCGCACAAGATCTGCAATTTCTTTGATGCTCGCACGTACAGACAAGGTTAACCGGTCGATGAGCTCAGAAGTCAAGCTAGAAGCGATCGTCTGTATCCAATGTAGCGATTTGTTGTCACGCACGAGAGCTTTCTATTCCTCCGCCGCAATGAAATCACAGCGCGTGAAAATCTTGTCTCCGTCCTTCCGACACACTGTGTTCCTCAAGAAAGTTGCAAAAACCAAATTACTTCTCACTTTTCATCTGAGAATTGTTTCTTAATCGTATCTTAGATTGTAAAGGCTTTGAAATAGGAGTAATTTTGCGTGTTGAAGAATCGAGCTTCTGTTTTTGTGCGCGTGAAACCTGAAACACATAAACAGAAAAGGAACGAGTTTATGCATCCTTGAACGTGTCTGAAATTCGTTTTGCATGCTCCGACGTATCCGAAGAAACTATAGCATTAATAGACAAACCGGTTTTTACGGAACTAAAATATGTAAAAATACCGGACCATAAATCGAATGTTTACTTTATCTCGAATCTCAAGAAAATGAAAAATTATAATTCGAGGTAGAACAGAAAAAAATTCAACTCTCACAAAATTTAAATTGTTTTTCTTCGACTTGTAGATAATTTCTGTAGGGAATTGATCAAAAATTCGAGAGTTAGGTATATAAAGATTTTGGATTTTGCGAAATTCGACTGTCTGTTAAAAAAAAGTAAAGAAGTTCTTTCTCAATGGAATTTCCCGAGAAGAAGAAATTTCTGATGAATATTTACGTGACGCGGAATGAGTAAGCGAGAAAAAAACGCGACGCTATAAATCAGCTTCTTTGTAGAAAAAAAAAATTTTCACGTTCACACTTGGCTCATCAAAACTATTGCAACATCACAGCGCATTCCTTTTGCGATGCACTCGGCGTTTCGCGAGAAAATTACTGTCTCGCGGCTGATGTACCGCTGTTGGCTTGTAATTATTAGCATTACGCGCTTCGCTGATTTAGACAAACAGTTCTCGCGAAGATCCGTCCGTGACGAATTTGATCTTCGGATCATTTCGTCGAGGGCGCCGATTTTCCGCAAAACATGTTAATGAATCTGCATATTTCCTCGCGCAAATATTGTGTGTTGCCATAACGGATCGCACATAGATAGGCCGTAACGGGATCGCATAGAATATAGATATTTTCTTGACGCATTTTTTATTGTTCATTAGTGCGCTCAATATAAACGCGGATCTGTAGCAGCTTGTTAGCAAACGTGTATGTTAGATAGATAGACAGATAAATAGATAATTTTACTTGTGCCCTGAGTTAAAATCCTCTAAAGCGCAAATAACACAAATATTGCGATAAAATAAATTCCGAACAACATATTGAGCAAATAAAAGAGAAAAAAACGCTGAAAATAAAAATAAAATTAAAAAGCATGTAACAAAATAGTACAAAAAGAAAAATAACAGAAATATATAGAAAAAAAAAGAATGTTCGTAAAGTAATGAATCTTAATAGTCTAAGACTGCGAATAGATTATATATGCGTTTACTCAAGGTGTATATACATGTATTTCCGTGACGTGATATATACCGCAACGGAAAATTAATCGACACACGCGCAAGGATGAGCTAATCATGCGATTATAATTCGCAAATCAACAACATCGGTCATCAGCAAAAACACAGTAAAGTATACGAGAAAGGTTTTCCTCTTCAAATATCTCGTCTGTGATTTATTCGATTTAATAAAACTGATTTTGAATCACTTTACATACGTCTAATGCGTGATCATGCGATTAAAAAAAAAAAAAAACGCATTACTCTATTTGTTATTTACTAATCGTCGTTCAAACTGTTATAAGAAAAAATACTAAATCCGTATTATAACTTCGTATGTATCTTAAAAATGTTACTATGACAAATGTTGTGGCTTTTAATAAAATTCAAATGAACCAATCAAGATTTTATCGTGATGCACACGTGTAAGTTAAAGCAATTTTGTATGTATTTTGTATTTACGCAAAATGCGCTAATGTTAATAATCATAGTTTAAGAAAACTACGAATAAATATAAATAACATTAATGTTAAATACTGGCCGAGACAGGCGAAAAATTGCGCGCACAAAAATTTTATGTTTATATTTGTAGATCGCATCGCGTTCGCTTGTGGTAAACAAGTGCTACGACGTGACGTCAATATGACTGAAGTGCGTGCGTGTATGATGTGCTGGCGCTTAGCGTTTTTTATCTATGCCGATTGTCGCAGCGGCTTTTTTTTTTTTTTTACGACACCGCAACGTCACATTGTGGCTGGACACGGTGTACTGTAAAGCGATTCGCGCGTTGATCCGCACATTAAATAGTCATCAATCGATATCGAACCCGAACAATTCTCGATATCGCGTAAACTGCACGCTCGTGACACGTCAGTATTTTTTTTTTTTTTCGCCGAGCGTATGTTTACGAGGTGTTTATCGAGACAACTTGTCGAGAAACATGACGAATTAGTGCAATTGATCGAGCGATCGATAGATAAATTTTTGCTTCCTTGTCGCTCGCTTTTAAAGTAATTGCATTTTCTTTCGACACTAGTAAGTTTTTCATCGATCTTAGATATAATGTAAAGAAAAATTGTTTTTAAATTATTTACTCATTAAAACGGAATTGCGCACACACATTTCCGCGCATTGATTGTACATATCGAATGATTGTCAAGTATATCTTGTTACACTTAGAAAATGCAATTTAATCGTCTCGATATATACATGTCTTTTGATATATGACAGATCTTTCGAAACAAACATTTATATCGCAACCTTTGTGCAGGGTTTTACGATTTGTTTGCTTGGTTTTGTTGTTGTGGCCGAGCGCCAGCAATTTCCATTTTCTAGTACACGCTAGAATCTTAGTCACACGCGCGCGGAGCGCTTCGCGCACCGCGAATTGCGAGAATGAATTGCGTTTCCACTACGTAATTAGAATACTTGCCGCAACGGTCATCGATATATAGCAGAAACACGACGGCTGATATTTACTCACGCGCCATGAAAAAATATCGGTAGCGCAACCGTTGATTCCGCAACGGCAAAAAGTTAATTATAAAATGCATTCGATGCGCATTTGTTATTCGCGCGCGGCAGCACGGCTGCCCTAGCTCTAGCCTGATATAAAAACGCGATAATCAATCATTCAATGAAGACAATGTGAGAAATGAAGACTATAGAATTTATACATGCGAATACAACGTTACTAACAACAAAACACACGGTGTAAAAAATATTGAAAATTAATATTTTTTAGTGATAACCATCTCGTGGAAGTAACACAGTCTTCTGTTCAGCACGTTCAGTGACTTCCTTATTTTTCTTTTTAAACACGTGACTTTTACTTCTAAATTATTAAGAATGCCGCTTTATTATTCCTACTGAAGATGACCAAATAAATTAGGTCGAAACGTTTAGACAAACACATTTCATTATTATTTGCACGAGATCCTGCACATTGGTTCCGTACAACCGTTTGATTCAAATTTATCATTAAAAATTAAATAGAAAATGAATAATTAAATAGAATAACATTTCTTTTTCGAAGATTGTCGCGCATTTTCTTGCACGTTTCACGCTCTCTCGACGAAATCTTCGATTTGAAATGAAGGCGATGAATTTCGCGATTATCGTATCATTTATTATCGGTTCTTCCCGTTAAGCGTACGTGGAAGCGCACGCCTTTCCGCAATGACAGAAAAAGAAAAAAAAATTATACATCTGATAAGAAAGGCGGACGGCGCGATTTGCGATTTCTATTCCTATATATCGTGATTACCCTCCTCCTGCTTGGCGCCGACGAGTCACTTCTGCCGCAATTCGCGCGGGCGATTCCGCTTGCGATCTCTCGCGCTAGTGTTTTTCCATATGCGCAATAACTGACAGTTGATTCTTTGCGCGCGCGAATATCTTTTGCCGTCCAAAAATACACCGTGTGTGTATGTCACATTTGTATCATTCAATACTTTTGCGCGCAACGTTTTTACTCACAGGAAAAAGAAAATAATCAAGTAATCAGTTGCGAGAGAGATAATTAGATGATACACAAAGTAGAACAGAGAAAATTAAAAAAAAAAAAAAAAAAAAAAAAAAAAACGCTTGCAGATCATTTATAATATATTCATCCGAGTATAAATTAAGCAAACGCATGCATTCATTGCGTGCGTCATCATCGCGATAAATCGTGAAAGATCCTCACTATTTTTTTTATTACATTGCGTCACGATTTGCTGACATCGACGACTTATTTTTTCGTCATATGCCGCTAATAATCACGTCACGATTGTTGTAATTTCCTAATATGTCTCAAGTATATCGTTTCTCGGAAAAGCATCAGCTCTTGGAAGCGGCAACGACATCTTCGCGAAAGTTTCACTACTGTGACATCAGCCGACTAAATCTCATCAGACTCTTTTGTTGTTGCGGCAAATTACATCATTTTGCTTTATCATTTCGCAACATCTCTCTCGCGTGTAGAAGATTGTTCTTCCTTCTGCTTGTTTAAGATAGATAAAGAGATCGTTCTATATCTCTCAACAGTATTTGAAAAAGTTTGCAAAAATGGCGTCTTCTTTCACGCATCTATCAATATATCTTGTTATTTATTAAAAAAAAAACAGTTTTACATAATTATATTTCGATTTTCGAAGAGAGATGAAAATGATTTTTAGATCCTCAGAAAGGTTAAAAAAAATATTATTTTACAGATATCAAGGAAGAAAATAAACTGCAAGAGTTGCATTTTCTTATTTTAATAGGATACTATATCTGGAAATATCGTTTTGTTTTTAACATGAAATGTGTGCGGTGTGACGTTCTGCTTGTAAAATGATAGTTTTATTCGGTCGCGTTTCCGTGCGATAACGGTCGGGCATTATTGCATAAACAATTTTATGCGTCAATAAGAATAGACAAAATTTACATAAGAGAACACATACGAAACGAAACCACATCGATAAGAATTATAGTTCGGAAGAAATAAAGCAGCGATTTGTCAAAAATTGTTTTGTTGTCAACACTTGTAAAGAAAAATATTTATTGCGACATTACGTTCTGTCGCAGTCGGCGTAATTGCGCGAAACACGGAAATTTAATTGACTTGTCTAGTTGTGAATTATTCAGCGCGACGAGAAAGTAATAATAAAAGATCAAGGAAGCTAATTAAGGGATGTTGAGATATTTAAATATTTATTTAATTATATCAATACATTCATATTATTGCGAAAGAGATATAAAAAGATCGTCTAAAGTGCGATGCGATTTCGCGACTAAACTTGACGCGATTTTGCGCGGTATGTGTTCCAATTAACCGCGCGTTTCTCTCGTGTAGGAGATAAAAGATGAAACGCATACCGAACGATCGTGTATTCCTGTATTCCGCCAGAGCTTATATTTAGGGCCGTCATATTACAGTTCACTTCATTCGTGCGAATATCACAGAGCGTAAAACACGTTGTAGTTCGTGTCGTGCGGCGCAACTTTTTTTATGCACACGCAAAGTCGCGTGGCGCGCGCGTATATTGCGTGCCATGGTGCATTTTCGTGCGCGGCTGTTAAAATATTCGTCCACTTATCAACAGCCAACATCTCTCTAGGACGATAACGGAGATCTCCTTATGCAAAACGCGTTCTTTTTGCCACCTGAAGTGATTCTGAGGCGAGCCCCGCTTATCTCGAACGGCAATCACGGAATTAATGTTAAAATGTTATCGTAAGATGCAACTAACTACGTAGGCTAATACGACGTACGTAATCGGAGTCAGAGATTACGGCGATATTCAAGTTGATGTGCCATTGCGATCTTATATATATTCGTGAATATTTATATTCATTAGCGTCAGATAAATTACCTATGAAGTAGAGATATATGTTAGCCACTTGATTTTGTCACAGTTGTGTGACAAAGACATTTTTGAAATCGACGTGCCACCGACTATAAGTTATTTCAGATTTTATATGCCATCCTTTGGTGACTTATTACTTCTCTTTGGAGTTTTGATGACTATTTATACATACCTATAGAAATTTATCTCATTACAGCGCATAATCTTCACCTCACATTTGATATATTTTATGATTACTGTTGCTTCAATGAGATCCAATAGCAGAAACTATACGATCGGTAATTTCAATAAAAAAAAATAGGCACACACAGATGAATCTGTTTTGTTTTTTTTGGGGGGGGGGGGGCAAAATGTTCGCTCTCACGCGAAAAAATATTCAATAAGCAGAAAAGTTACGTAAAGATTTTTTGCAATAAAAGTTCTGAATGACACCGCGTGTAGTTTAACATCCGCGCAAAGTTCAACCGATTTGCGTGTCCAATAATGTCTTATTCATGAGTGATAAGAGACGAGGGCGTAGGTCTTAACGCGCGCGTATCGATGTTTCTGTAGTGCATCTAAATTATCGGCGCGTTTTGTCATTCTCTTGGTCGTTTTCTTATCTTCGTTGCTTCTTGTCTTCACCGCTGCGTCGCTCACCTTCTCGAGATGCCGGCGCGATATTTCGCGTTGCTTCGTGCATAATTCAGCGACAGCGCGACGTACACAAATGGAGTTAAAATATATTTAACATCCGCTTGTGAGAATTGCCCCAGGAAGAAGATATATATACATATATATATATATACACATATTTGTCTGTCTCCAATTTTAACTTATTTTTAAGTTTCTTTCTCTTTCTCTCACGCTTTGTATTACATTATCGCTCAAAAGTTTTAAGTACCACGTTTTTTTAAGAGATAACAATAATAGCGTTAGTGCTGTCAAGGAAAAGTATGATATAAGAAACTTTGCTTTTTGGTTTTTATTGTTTTAACACACTGCTGCTTCAATTTGGAATACAGTAGAACTCCTGTAATTTCAAGTACATAGGACTGATTCTTCCTAGAATTCGAAAGTATTTTCTTTCTTTTCCATTGTCTTTCCTTTCCAGCGACCAACTGGTAGCAAGAGACAAAAGATACAGTACGAGTTGCGCAGTCACTCAAGAATATTGGGGAATCATGAATAGTGGGAAAAACTATTGCCTATCAAGGAGAAGTCGAAATTGTAGTGCTCGAAATTACTGGAGTTCTATTGTAAATGCTTGCTAGAAATTTATAATTATCAAAATTAACAATAACCCAAATTCGAGTAACAATTTGTCAAGTGTTAGCGCAAAATCTCTTAATTACTTGACTAACTACATGTGATAACAAAAAGTAAAATCTCGAGATTTTGAGATTTTTTTTCGAAAAAAATATAAATTTTGCTACTCTAAAACTTTTGAACGATAGTGTAGATGCGTCGTACAGCATAAGAAAAAACCTCACAATATAAAGTTATGCGCGGAGACAAGATAAATTATTTTCTCCTCTTGCGACACTAGAAACGCAGATTTATATCGAATAGCGGAACTGACGAATGCAACGTCTCTGTAAGTTTTTTTCGAGCTGATTTGAATAGATGGACGCTTCGGAGTCGCACATTGTCGCGACGACATTTATACGCATTCTTTTCGCCGCGGCAAGATGACCTCGACGAATTTTACAGTCTTATTTTTTCTCTGGAGCGAAATATGTGCTTCTCTGTATTTATTGAAAATCTGCAAACTAGATATTTATAATAGAATATTTTTGTAAAAAATTCAGATATTTATAATTATTCTTTAAATATCCGCAAAATCGATATTATTTACTGACGCGTGTTTATTATTACGTTTGAAAACTTCATGATCCACGCTTCCATCCGTCGACATCGCAGTAGAGTAGCCCATCGTCGGCGAATAGCGTGACGAAATTTGCCGTGCCCAATTCCGTTCCGATTTCGAGACGCGATGGCAGTTTTATATCTTCCGAAGATACGGGCGTAGTTTAGACGTCGCGACGTCGGCATTCCGGCGCCGCCGAGTCTGGACTTTTCGACTCCCGCGCTGTTCCGTCGCCAATTTTGCATCCGAACGCGTAATTTGCGAGTTGAGGGAAACCGCACGCAACGATCCGTAACTTTGGCGCACTTGTAGCGTCGTTGCACCAACCGTCGGATATTATTTGTAGCAAATATCTCGTTTCCTTTTAAATCTCGACTCTCGTATTTTTTGCTACTGTTATACGACACATCGCACGTCCCTGTAGCATTATTTTCACTCATTCCGATTAAATATTTGCTTTTTACAAAACACAAACTTATATGATAATATTTATAATATTTATGTATACATGTACATATATAATATAATGTTTGGTACTAAATGTGATAAAGTGTATTTACAGTCATCTGTTATTTAAATTACAAATTAAAACGCAAATTAACAATTATAATGCGGTAAAAACACACACAATAATAAATTAGTTTTATCTAGCAATTTACAAAAACGAATGTATAAATTCGGTTTTGTAAATTTTTTTTTTTTTTTTGACTGGTTTTACCGAAAAATGTTAATTGTAAAAATGCAAAATATAATCGGGATAACATAAATCAACTTTATATATATTCTTTTAGATAATAATTATTTATACGTGACCTTTCTTTATAACAAGCTTATTTACATTGCTTTTTGCAACTCTTCTGCAAAACAAGTCGCGCTTCGTTATCATACTTGCCAAACATCAATTTTTTGCCGACCGAATACGCTGAAATCATGAATCATCGTGCATCATCGGCGCCATGAATATGTACCACTAAAGATCCCAACAACTTGGCTTGGCTAGCCAACGCAGTCCTAGTGTATAGAAAATCGGAAGTTCTTCGCGTTCTCCGCGTTGCACTATCGAGCGCGCGACTGCAGAAAAAAAAGCCGTTCCTTTTCTCAATCGCCGAAGGGGAGATAAAATCGGACCGGTATCCCGCTGGCTGAACACGTTATATACCTCCGATACCTCCGTAACCCCTCGCGACTCTATCGCCCTTGCGCCATTTCGTCTCGATAACGCCGCGATATTGTCCGACGTGCGAACGTTGCATGATAAATTGCGGAACGGCACATATATTGCGTACAATATTTCTCCCTTGAGCAACATGACTAGATCGAATGCGGTAACAAAAATCATGTTAAAGTCCGGTGTACCGGTAGTTGGTGAAAAAAGAACGGACAAGAGGGGAAGAGGGAACAGAGAATTACGCTCCGTGATGGATGAAACGCGAATCTCGCAAATACACGACTTCCATGAGCTTAATCGGAATCTTAATCTCAGGTCAAATTACAGGTCTGACCTGCCGCAAGTCGTACAATAAAAGGGTGCGGTGGGAGGGAAGGGACGAAAGAGGCGAAAGAGCGCGGGCCGCATATCTTCTTTCCGCTTCGTAAGACACTTCATAAAATCATATACAATGTATGGTTAGATTCGCTCGTCAGAATTAGTTTCTGAATAATAGTAATAATAATAATAATAATAATTTATTTTATGAGATGTTTTATTATGATGTTCGGCAACAGCACTCACTGGCTTACAAGTAAATGTATATATAGTAGTTGCACACCATTTTAGATTAGATTCCAGCATTTCTGAAGTATTAACATATGTTGTTATTATGCCCCGTGATCCCTCGGTCTCTCTCTGAGGTTGAACATTGCGAGAAGTACGAGAGAGAGAGAGAGAGACTTGTTTGTTGACGCACTTGTTCCTGGAGCGCGCTTGTTCGCACGAATTCAATTCTTCTTACATAGACGTATAATTTGTAACACACTTTATTTAAAGAGTCTTAAATGCAGAGAGAATGTGCCGGGACTCGCGCGACGCTTTCTAGATATAATGTCGAGCACGAATGCTATTTATACGCCGGCTGATTCACGACACATGGCGTAGTCGCTTCTCACAATCTAACGTCTAAGACGATTTGAAAAACCATTTATCACGGTATACGTATTTACCGCCTTTGCAATAATATTTATCGTTAAGTTGCACACGTAAATGGAATAAACACATTTTCAAGCGAAGTGGCAAGAAATTGTTGACGAGGCGAGTGTGACATCAATCAGAAAAACATCCTTACAAAGTTATTATGTCGCATGTTATTTACATATATACACCTGCCGAGACTTTGCGTTTCTTGATAAACTGTCATTTATTATATTTTGTATAAGTTGA
>QVOB01006997.1:0-10587 GCA_014839585.1 Pseudomyrmex concolor
ACTTAGAAATAAGAGCAAATAAAACTGTAACAATAAGTGGTAATAAAAGAAGTGTATTTAAACTAAACTATTGCTACAACTACTCTACAATTCTTATACTAATTCAACTTCTTCCCGACGCCTCATCCTCGCGGCATCCAAAGATCCCACGGGATAACAACATACTCAGAAGACTGCCTCGCGTCTTCGGCCTTCCACTCCAATAAACGCAGGCGCACAAGAATAATAACAGATGTCAACAGTCACAGACTTCCAGAAAGATCCACAGGTGTAAAGTGTAATGCAGCGAGAAAAAAAAGGACCTCCCCTACGATCCAGGAGACAGAAGATAGGCGACAGACAAGCTGAGAGAGCTTTAGTCAATATCTCACTGCAAAAAGTTGAGAGCCCGAAGGCCAGTAAGGCGTCGTCTACAATACAGTCGTAAGCCGTAAGCCGTAAGAAATTGACCAATTACAATCGCTTATTCTTTCGTAATTTGTCTGTGATTGGTCACTTTTTTACGGCTTACGGCTTCCGACTGTATTGTAGATGACGTCTAAACGGCAGTAAATTAGCCTTAAAGACAGAGCGAAGGAATAAACGTCTGTATATACTCACAAGCTAGCAGAGAGAGTATGAAAGAGAGAGAGAGAGAGAGAGAGAAAGAGAGAGAGAGAGAGAAAGAGAGAAAGAGAGAGCGAGAAAGAAGAAGGAACAGAGAAGGAACATATAAGCCACGTACGAGAAACAGGCTAGCGGCTAGCACGCTCGCGGCAGTGTTAGCTATAGCTATAGCTATAAGAAAAGAAAGAGAGCGGTTATATATGTCCGTCTCCTTCTACTGCTCGAAGTTGGCCGAAGCACCGAGCGCACACGTATACGGCTGTTCGCCTGCGTATCCCCTCTACTTGCTGCTGCATGCTGCAAGTGTCTGAAAACTAGGGTTCTTACCAGTGTGGCCAGATTCTGAACACTTGGTAGCATGCGATAGCATGGAGAGGATGCGCACACAACCTCAGATCGTATACGTGTGCGCTCGAGACTTCGGGCGCGATCGGGCAGAAAGAGACAAAGAAATGACTTTCTGTCTCGCTCTCGCTCGGGCGAGTTGCCGATATGACGTTCAATTCTCAATAACGTCGTAAGCGGCATAAGAAATGAAGTCCGAATTCCCCGGCTCATTCTCTGATTTTTCTTTATTAATTAAAAATTTTATTTATATGTATGTACACATAAAATGTATATGTATGAAAACCTGCGTACAAATAAAATAATAAATTTACCACTCTTGGCCAATATATACATTTATTTTTTAAATAAATGTTTTTATAGACATATATGTAAAAATATACTATATGTGGCGGCTACGGCCACTACAAAAAATTAAAATTTAAAACTCGCATTATAGCCCGCGCGAAAGCCGCGCGAGGGCCCACGCAACGCGCAATACAGCGCGCCGCCGCTACGCGGCGCACGGCCGTAACCCGGGAGTGCAATTTACGGCGGCGTCAATATAATAGCGACGCCGAACTGTACTCTAGTACCGTCAGAAGCTCACATGACAGCGTAGAGGGAAGACCGGACCACCAGGACTACCAAGCACAGCAGCAACCTTAGTATCCAGCAGACGACCCGGAGGCCAGCATTACGCCTGAGGACGCTCACACTACTTCCCCGACTAGGACACTCATTCCTAGGCCGCTTGGAGAAGTCATACTTGGCTCCCTATGGTTCGCCCACTTAGAGGGATAATTCACTCTCTGCAACCGACGACGGCATCAAATATTCATACGTCTTGTCACGGATAGAACCAAAACAGGCACGGGAGGTCAAAGACATAATCAGCCAACCTCCAGCAAACACAAAATATAAGACCATAAAAAAGGCTCTCATACAACGTCTCACAGACTCAAAGGAGCAGCGAATTCGTCAACTATTGGAACATGAAAAGCTTGGAGACCGCAAACCATCACAGTTCCTACGTCATCTAACAACTCTAGCTGACAGTACGGTATCCGAACTCTTACAAATCCTATGGCTAGGGCGGTTACCAACATCAATCTAGGCAATCCTTGCGACTAGAACGGAAAATAGCCTACAAAGCATAGCAGAACAAGCGGACCGCATACAGGAAATGAACAGTAGGTCACTAGTTTTAACAACCGCAGCATCCACATCAATTCCATCAGCAAACACAACCTCATTAGATGCCCTAACTAAACAAGTGACACTAACAAAGAAGATGGAGCACATAATGAAACAACACAACCGAGCTAGAAGCAGATCTCGATCACGATCGGACAAACAAAACGACATCTGTTATTACCACCGGCGTTTTGGCTCCAAAACTCACAAGTGCGCATAGCCATGTACATTCAAAGAAAAAATGGGCAAGGGAGTCATTGAGGGCGGCCAATGACAGCAACCCGGATCCTCGCTGCCTATACATAATGGATAAACAGTCACGAGTAAAATTTCTTGTCGACACCAGCTCTGATGTCAGCATATACCCGACTAAACTCCTACAAAGAAAACGACTCGTACAGTTATTCGAGTTATTCGCCGCCAATGGAACCCGCATCAGAACTTACGGAGCTGTGACATTACAACCAGACGTAGGTCTCAGGCGAACATTTCCATGGAGAATCGTTGTGGCAGAAATAGCACAACCAATTAGGATCAGACTTTCTCGCTCATTACCACCTTCTCCCAGACGTCAAAATGAAACGGTTAATTGACGGTAAGATTGGGTTAACCATTAAGGAAATAGCAAGTCTAGCCGAAACAATCACCGTTAACCATCAAGGGACATACATGGTATCATCAGGCTCTAGCAGACTTTCCCGAAATTACAAGGCTTCAGAAAAGAAGTCCAGCACGAAACGGAGCACCACATCATAACAACGCCCGGACAGCCTGAGGCGTGCCGACTTAGAAGACTAGCTCCGGACAAGTTAAAAGCAGCAAAATATCATACGTCCATTAAAAAGCCCGTGGGCATCCCCGTTACACATGGTTCCCAAACAAGGCAACACATGGAGACCTTGCGGAGACTACAGACGACTAAACGCAAGGACCGTCTCAGATCGATATTCAATTCCACATATAGAGAACTTCGCACAACAAACACTACACGGAAAAACCGTGTTTTTAACGATAGATTTGGTATACGCATATAACCAAATCTCCATGAATCCCCATGACGGACATACCGAAAACAGCGATAACAACGCCCTTCGGACTCTTCGAATTTTTATACATGCCGTTCGGATTACGGAACGCAGCGCAAATGTTCCAATTCATCAATGAGGTATTGCATGGCCTGGAGTATTGCTATGCATACATCGATGATATTCTAGTAACTTCAAGTACAGAAGAGAAACACGAATAACACTTGCGGGAAGTATTCCAGCGTTTGGATCAACATGGAGTACGGATAAATTCAATCAAGTGCATTTTTGGAGAAAGCAAAGTCAACTTCTTAGGGTACCTAGTATCCAAGGAAGGCACAAAACCCCCTCCAAACAAGGTAGAAGCCATCAATAGATTTCCGAGGCCAACATAAAACAGCTGAGACAATTTCTCGGAATGATAAACTTCTACCGCCGATTCATACCAAACGCAGCTCAAGAGCAAGCCAGACTAACAGACATACTTCAAGGGCCTAAAACTAAAGGAAAGACCAAGATCGAGTGGACGGAAGAACTCCAGAAAGTCTTCGACACATGCAAAAAGAGTCTTTTAAGAGCAACACTCCTGGCACATCCGGATCCCGCAGCACAATTAGCTCGAATCACTGACGCATCAGATAACAGTCGGAGCAATCATACAACAGCGCATTCAAGCAGAATGGCAATCACTCGCATTGTGAGTAAGAAGCTAACTAAAGCCCAGCAGCGATACAGCCCTTACGATCGCGAGTTACTGGCAGTCTATACGGCCAAACACTACAAGCATATGTTAGAGGGACATACCTTTACGATATATACGGACCACAAACCATTAATATATGCATTCAAGCAAGACCCACTACGAAGCTCGCCTCGATAGATAAGACACCTGGAATACATCGCTTAATTCTCTACGGACATACAACACATCTCCGGCAAAGAGAACGTGGTCGTCGACATCTTGTCACGAGTGGAGGCAGTTCAACGAGCGATAGGCTTGGAGGAATTAGTCCAAGCACAAAAAGAGGACGAAGAATTAAAAGAGGTACTAAAAAATCCGGGTGGACTTCAACTAGAAGAAATACCTATCTCGGGAACCAACGTTACTATTGTATGTAATAAATCCACAACGATGGTGCGTCCATATGTCCCGAAAACACTACGCCGGCAAGTATTCCTGTCATTACAACTTGGCACATTCAGGAACCAAGGCTTCAGCAAAACTAATAACACAACGCTATATATGGCCACACGCCCATAATGGCCACGCATTTTCAAGGATTGGATCACACGATTTGGAACACCAAGTAGGATCACGACCGACCAAGGCCGACAGTTCGAAGCTGACTTGTTTAAACGCTTGACGCAGTTAACAGATTCAACACACTAGCGAACGACAGACTATCACTCAGCAGCTACTGGCATGATAGAGCGCCTATACAGACAAATAAAAGGCGCAATCAAATTGAAAGACGACATCCAAGCCACCGCAGCCGAAATGATCTTTGACGAAACAATACAATTACCAGGCCAATTCCTACACCCACAAACTACGGATTCGGAAGACAACGCCTGGGATTACGTCGGACGTCTACGACGCATTATACAGCAGTTACAACCTCAAGTGAAACGGCACGGTCAAACACCTACGTTCCAATACAAAGACTTACAAACTACACCTCACGTATTTGTACGACACGACGTACCTACGGGAGGCAGTCTACACCCACCGTATCACGGACTATACGAGGTACTCAACAGAGCCGAGAAGACATTCAAAATCAAGATCAACGGACGACCAGTCAATATCTCCGTTGACAGGCTTAAGCCAACCTACATCATGCACAAAGACGCCAAGAAAGACAACCCAAAAGCCGAACACCAACATCAACAACAACTCATTCCGGAAGGACATCAAAACCTGTAGTTTGATTCAACACTTAGGGCTTACCCATAACCAGGAGGGTCCTGTGGCGGCTACGGCCATCACGAAAAATTAAAATTTAAAACTCGCGCTATAGCCCGCGCGAAAGCCGCGCGAGAGCCCGCGCAACGCGCAGTACAGCGCGCCGCCGCTACGCAGCGCACGGCTGCAAGCCGTAACTTGGGAGTGCAGTTTACGGCGGCGTCAATATAATAGCGACGCCGAACCGTACTCTAGTATCGTCAGAAGCTCATGATAGCGAAGAGAGAAGACCGGACCACCAGGATTACCAGGCACAGCAGCAACCTTAGTATCCAGCAGACGACTCGGAGGCCAGCATTACTCCTGAGGACGCTCACACTATTTCCCCGGCCAGGACACTCAGGTCCTCATTCTTAGGCCGCTTGGAGAAGTCATACCTGGCCCACTCGAGGGAGTCAAACCAGAGCCACTTCCCAGGGTAGAAGAGTCATTCTTCCCCTGGAAACTACCTGCACTATAAATACATGTAAAGCTTCTTAGCAAAAATAAAAACCAAAATTGAAATAACACAAGACACATTTTTTCACTTAGATTGATATTCCCATTATATTTATACTTAATAAATGATATATCTTATGTATTTATATTTTAAAAACAATTTATATGACGTATATATTGTTGCTTGACGGAAACCGCAAGCAAGTGGTGGTTTCTTCCGCATGAAGAAAATTTTAACAATTGTTAATTAAATTAAAAAAAATATAAGTAGAAAAAGAACAATTTACAATTGCAAAATGTTCTTTACAATTGTAAATTGTTCTTTTTTTACTAATAGTTTTTATAAATTAATTAACAATTGTTAAAATTTCCTTCATGATGGAAGAAACCACCACTTTCACGGTTTCGTCGAGCAACAATATAAATTGTAATCGTATAAATTGTGTTTAAAATATAGATACATAAGATATATCATTTATTAAGTATAAATATAATGGGAATATCAATTTAAATAAAAAAGTGTGTTTTGTGTTATTTCAATTTTGATTTTTATTTTTTGCTAAGAAGCTTTATATGTATTTCAGTATATTTTTACATATATGTCTATAAAAACATTTATTTAAAAAATAAACGTACATATTGGCCAAGAGTGGTAAATTTATTCAATTTTGTGTATTCATATAAATAAAATTTTTAAGTAATAAAGAAAAGTCAGAGAACAAGCCGGGAAATTCGGACATTTCTTATGCCGCTATACGACGTTATTGAGAATTGAACGTCGTATCGGCAACTCGCCCGAGCGAGAGCGAGACAGAAACTCATTTTTCTGTCTCTTTCTACTGCCCGATCGCGCCCGATGTCTCGAGCGCACACGTACACGATTTGAGATTGTGTGCGCATCCCCTCCATGCTACAGCTGCTACCAAGTGTTCAGAATCTGGCCACACTAGTTCTTACTATTGCTCGGATTTAGGAGTTTCGAATATCCGAGTCTCGAGTTTCCGAGTTTGAGTCCGAGTATCCGAATGCTCGAAAAGAGTTACTTCTATAGCAGGTAACATTGTAACCGTTAAGAGATCATGTTTGTCACCAAACAATGTAAATATGGTAGTTTTCTTATACCAAAATAGAAACTTATTGTCTTAGTATATATATATGAGAATAAAGTTTAATAATAGATAATATATTTAATATTAAAAATTTAGAATACATATTTAATATTAGATAATAAAGTTTAATATTTACATACATTCTGATCACGAGAATATAATTTAATATGATGTAATAACAATAAAGTTAAATATGCATTGTTAATAAATACACTGATTATAAACACATTTTTTTATATTATTTATTTTTTATTTTATTTAAACTTTTACTCGCTTGTTCCCTTTACTCGGAATTTATATAAAAAGAGTTTGATTTTTGAGTTATCAATAAATAGAGTCCGGATCCAGATACTCGGATACCCAGATCTGGATTTTGGATTTAAGTTCGGGTTACAATTTACAATGAGTATTTCGAGTACTCGGATACCCGGATAGAAGCTCTACTGAAAACTTGCATCTCTGTTGAATACTGACATCTCTGCTAACGAGTACGGCAATCGCTTGCAAACGGTCGTCTCCTTGGCAGATCATACCGCGCAACACAGTGTAAAATTTATATCAGAGTGAATAAAGTATTTTTTTTTGTTATGAACATACAAGTGACAAATCTTAACCCTCAGCCATATCCTGACAAATATCTTACAATATTTTATTTTAATGTATAGAAGCAAATAAATCACATACAGTCTTGCTACGCGTGAATTTGTCGTTTTTTCAATCCTTGAAGCAAAAAAAACCATTTTGGCGTTGAATAACAGTACACGCATATTTTATACGTTGTGTACTAAAATGTAATAATTATTAAGTTTTAGATTTATAAACAAAAATTGAAATTTTATTTCAAACACGTATATATATGTATACATATTTTTGCACACCATCCTGTAAAATGGCTCTCATGACCGGATTTTACTTCATTTCTTAGTTTTATACTCCAGAACCCGAGGTTTACTCATTAATTGTTAAATTTTTATATTTTTCTTCTTTTTTTCGATCGGTTGCAATGTCAAAGAAAAATATTCCGTATACTTGAAAACTCATATGTGCGGAACAAAAAAAGGAGAAAGGACAAAAAGAAAAAAGGACTTAAATGTGTAGAATTGAATAAATCACGTCCATGCTCGTTACGCGTGATCTCGCTATTTTTCGAGACTCTAGCGTCAACAAGAAAAACATCTCATGGAGCAACAGTACACGCATATTGTAGGAAAAGTTCGGGAGACTTGACCATGTGGAAGAGTTTACCTACTTCAAATATCTTATTTAAATGTCGCTGCAAGCGAGCAATCGTCAAGTCATAACGCGCAGATCATTAGCTACTAGCATGTCACGTGATAACATAGCGATCGACAGTATACTTTGGCTGTGAGTAAGATAAACGTGTTTTTTTATGTCCGGAGTGAAAATCAAGTTTTTTATTTTTTTTATTGTCATTATTGTATATGTCAAGGTCTGTACAAACATTTTATGTAAGGTAATTGTACCCTATATTATCGTAGTTCGCAATCAAATTGTTTTTAATCTATTAGTTTTACTTTTTATAGAAAACTGCATTAAAATCAGGAAAGTACTGGATGGAAGAACTACTCGAGAAGAGAAACAATCAGTGATTCAAGTCTCTCCGCTTTTTTTAAAAAAAAGAACTCAACGCTTTTACTCTTAAATATTGTTTTTAATGTTTTAGAACAAAATGCCGTTTTGTTATAAGCCAAAAGAGAATACTAATCGAAGGCATGGATTTAATAAGCAGGCGTTAAAAAATGCGTTGAAAGAAATAGAAAATTATACTTTTTTACAAAAACCTGCAATTAAATATGGCATAGACAGAACTACTTTGCGCAGATATAAAAAGGACAGACAAAAATTAAACAAAATAGGAAGATAAAGGAAGTATAAAAACTTCCAGATTTTTACTCTTCAAGAAGAAAAATTACTTACAAGGGGAGCACTAGAAGTGGTTATCGTGAAATTTGATGCCAACTTTTTTTGTGGTTTTATAGGTCAAAAAAGTTATTCCGTGTTCGGCCGTTTGTTCCAATGGGCCTTAGTTTTTAAGTTTTTAATTTTGAAACTACACTTTCATACTGTCGTTAAGGAACTGTGCATCTGTAAAAATAGAAGTTTTATTTATAGTGCTCACTGCAGAAAAATATTATGTTATACGTGTTTTTTTGATGAATAACATCCAAAAATATGTACTCCGTTCGAGGTTGAATCTGACAATGAGAATGAGTAATTTCATGTAAATTAAAAAACGATTTTAATGTTCTTGTCTGTATTTTCCTTTCGTTTTTATTTCTTTTTCTTTTTTATGTATAATATATAATATTTCTTACATAACATGTTTATAAATTGAAATTACACAACGTTTAACATTAGAAATAAATAAATGTCATAATTCTGAAATATAATTAATGTTATAAAATAAACATTCCGATAATATAAATAAATAAAAAATTTCAACCAAAAAGGATTAGAACTGGCAATTCGCAGCGTGGTAGCCGCCTTATGCGCTAAGCCACGTCGCTTAGCTGCCAACCTATTCTAATTTTACTAAATATGGTACACGCAAAATTTTAAATGCGTTTTTTTCACGAATGCTTGAGAAGCACGTCGTAATATTTTACGACAAATTAGTGGGAGGGTCAACCTACAATGTATATAAATTTCAGCCGAATCGGGGGGGGACAATGTCTGGTGCTTCCCTTGTTAGAGACGTTTCTGGATGAATAATTACGTAAATGTATCACCTAAGAAAAAACCGACTGACATAATTTATCATTACATTCCAGTCAAAATCAACACGATCAAATCAAGCAACGGTACCGGCCACGAAATCCGGCGATGAAGGCAATCTTAAAGTAACCTCCAAGAGGTCGACAAAATGTTGCAGGAAGGCGTTATCGAATCTTCTTGCAGCGCTTTGGAGTTCGCCGGTTGTATCATAGTAAAAAAAAGAAGAACGGGGAGCACCGATTCTACATCGACTTTTGTCGAGTTAATGACGTGACAGAAAAGGATGTGTATCCGTTATTACACATTCCGGCTACTCGCGACAAGCTGCGCAGAGCCTGCTACCTATCTATTGACCTGAAGAGCGGCTACTAGCAAGTGTCGTTGACTCTAGAAAACTAAGCCATCACAGCTTTACCGTGCCCGGTCGAGGGCTCATGTTGTTCAAAGTAATGCCGTTCGGTCCGCACTCAGCGCCAGCGAAGTATACAGTCTGTAATAATACACTTCTAAGAATATTTTTACAAGCTGACAGACGCGTGCACACACTGACACACACACACACAAAAGAAGTAAATTCGACCGAGCAACCTCCACGTTGTATATCTTGGGTAATGCTAATGCTCTGGGGATACTGTAATTTTCAAACTTTATTCTTATCACTCAAAAAGTATTGATTAGAAAACGATTTTATTTTAGTGTTTTGGAAAGATCTCGAGGTAAGCTACAAAAATATCAGAGTTGGGAAGTAACGCGTTACTTGTAACGACATTACCGCTACAGTTAATTTTTTTTTAGTAACGACGTTACTTTTTTTTATTTTTAACGAAATCAGTAACGACGTTATACTTTTTCGGTAAGGAATAACAAAATGAGACGGTCTTTTATCGTTACTTTCACATTTATAATATTTTTCTTACATAACGGCGCTTGCAGAAAAAACGCTTCAATGCGTTATGCGCAATGCCAATCAACATTATGTTTTTGTAGAAAAGTAGCATATTGTTGGTTATCACGTTGCTTCTAGCTTCGGGTAACACGTCCTGTCTACAAGCGCTAATCGCCTGGCCCGTAAAATATAGACGCTAATCGCAGATAACAAGTCATGTAGAATTGACCAATCATGTTGATTTGACAACCTTGGGCCAGGAAGTATTGTAGAAATAGACGAAGTAAAAATCGGAAAAAG
>QVOB01007005.1:0-12411 GCA_014839585.1 Pseudomyrmex concolor
TTGATGTCAAAGATGCACCTCGCTCTGGTCGACCGATCACTGAAAAAGTCGATGAAATTATGGAAATAATTGGTTTTACCTCAAAAATGACAAAAGGTCGAACAAAACGGCACATATTTAATTTCATAAACTTCATTTCAAATATGAATAAAATTTGTTTCAATTTTGCAATAAAATACGAAGAAACTTTTTCCCCAATATATGTTATATACAAAAAAATATTTTTTTTCCGCATAAAATAATTGTTATAGCATAAAACTTTTACATCTTATCTATAACTCCGAAAAGAAAAACGTTTTAAAAACAATTATGCGACTATTAAAATTTTCACACACATGTATTCGTTTGCTTATGACTCCTACTATACAGTATCTCGAATAGTTTTCAGAGATGGATACGACCATCGTGACTATAGAAAGGAGATTTAAAAAGAAATCGTAGAGAGTTTATGGTGAAGACGGAGAACGCGCAGAACCAGGTGTCACGGGGCAGCTATACAAAGAAGTGATGGATGTCTGGCACGGCAACCCTCGTAACGTAGTCTCGACACCTCAGGTGTCACTCGGGATCTATGTCTCGTTATCTCGCCGATAGGAGAAAATAAAGCCGATTCTTTCTCACCCTATAAAAGCCGACAAATCGCGCGCGAAAATGTATTTTTATATAATTTATACGCGTATTATCGATTTTAAATGTACTCTTGAATTGTTCGATCCATTTAATCATACAGAAAACATTCGAAGTGCCGTAATACTAATGTGTTTCCATATTTCTTTTCTATCAATGCGTGTTATACGTAAGTTTGAAATATTTAGCTGTCGTTTTTATTATTTTTTACATTTTTCAAACAAATGCATATTTATTTTTGTAATTTATCATTGTCTCCTTTTTCGCAGTTGGAAGCTTGCACGTGAAAAAGGCCCGTCATGAGACACGGACCACTAGACAGGTCCTTTTAATTGACAATTATTTACGCTCCATCAATTCTTTACTTTTCGAAGGTTCTTTGCAAAGACATATTTTTGACTTGTTCATATTTTATTCGTTTTTCTTACTAAATGTCTTCCTGTCTAAGAAAACAATGGTAGGCATATTCATCTTATTTACTTTTATTTTGGTCCATCATCCTGTAAGTATGATTTGTATGTATATTTTAGATATTTTTCTATTGGTTTGATATAAAAAAAAATAGACATTGTATTTCTTTCCACGTCACTCTAAAAATTAAAAAGTTTAGATTAAAGTCACATTATAAGAGCAAATTTTCTCTTTTTAAGGTGATACCCTCTCCCTTCCAAACCTGTAAGATTGATAATATTCACTTTGTTAGATCCTAATACGGTTTCACTTCATCGAATTCGTAGGTAGCGTAAAAATTGAATGGCCGAGTTTTGATCATCCGAAGGGATCTTTCACCCCGACCCTATCTTCTTGATCGGGAAGAAACAGGAGTAAGAATACTCGCGCGCGTGTTTCTTCGCACCTGGCATGTTCAAAACACCTCTCAAAGTGGGATCTCGCTTTCGTTCTCTTATACAGAATCTCTTGAGTCTTTGTCGGGCCACGCGCGCGCGCGCCCAAAGAAATACAAAAAAGATTAAAAGACGAATCTAATCCATCCCTTCTACTGACACGGCGAGTCTTTTTACAGAACGACATAATTATATATCTCTCTCTCTGTGTGTGTGTGTGTGTGTGTGTGTGTGTGTGTGTGTGTGTGTGATAAATTAACCATTATTATAAATAAAACTAACAAATAAAAACAAAACTGTTAATAACATTAATATCTTGAATATTTTTTTGCATTTAATTTGCAGCGTAAATAAGATACTCGCAAAGTACAATTTAAAAAAGCAACGTATCATCGTGTAAGATTACTCGATACGTGTATCTCAATCTCACACTCAATGATATATACTTTGCGTAAAAGAAAAAATGCGGTTGGCGTGGGCATCAACAACGCGCGCGTGATTCGCGTAAAGAAAAACGTTTTCTTCCTTCGCACGGTTCGGTGGCTTCTTTTTCGTTGGGATAGGTCGTGTCGGGGGCACCTCATTTCCTTTCGAGTTGTCGGTAGGGGATTCGGTTCTACAGTGCGACAATTCTTCCTCTCCCGCGTCCGATTTTACCGTGCCCAGGCCGACAATAGATCGTTGGTCCATCACGCGTAAAATCTAGTACGAACGTGAAACATGGAGAAGAGTGAAAGAGAGAGAAAGAGGGAGAAAGTTTGTTACGTCCCGGGAACGTTTCACTAATGAGAGTAATTAACAATACCATACAAACAAACTACTAAAAAAAATACGAGAGAGATTATACTTAAATCAAAACATAATGACCTATCTTTTCTCACCTCGCTTTTGTCGACAAGTGTGTCACTAAACGCGCGTTTAAGCATGTAATTCACGTTGCGTACATTATAGATTGTTAGAAATAAATGAACGCTATTATCTCAATAAAAGCGAGGCGAGAATATAGGCCATCATTTCACTCAACACAGAGATTTTTAGTTATTAAATAGCCCAAAAAGGGAAAAAAAGAAAACCGGCGATCTAGAGAGCGGCGAGACAAAAAAAAAAAAAAAAAACGTAAAAGATTCTCCCAAAAGAGTCAAGAAATGCCATTCATACACCGTAGGCCAAAATCGCCATTGAGAGACTTCGAAAGAAGCTTGATCCCGAATGACAACCATACGGAAGCAACGAGCTACATTATATCTCACAAAGTACAAGTCAACAAAATATTTTTTGATCTATTGAAATAGTATATCCTACCTGCCGTTTATTTACACTACAAATTACTTAAGAGTTTGTCACAGAATAATATCGATATTATTGAATGACTTGTTGTAGCATTATGTGTTTTGCTTGCATTATACACGTCCTTCCCGCTATTCAATTCGACCAGCTCAACGTTCGTATTACGAAGCAAAACACGTGTAATGTAACAAAAACTTACATACGTCACAAGTAAGCTAAACGTGTATATGTGCCGCGATATATAATTGAAATCATTTGATTGCGGAGAAACTTGCTATATTTGAATAAATATCTGACATGATAACACAGGATCACTAGGTATATCAGGATTAAAAAAAAACAAAAAAAAAAACAAAACAAAAAAAAAACAAACAAAAAAAGTAAGAACGCACAAATGACGACATTGAATCTAAAAGGGAGGATGAAAACGGGCTACTGGCATAGGGAGTGAATGAGAGTGACCTTGACAAAACATCGCGGCCACGAAGTGAAGCCGTTGAGCCACGAGAACAAAGAGATTCTGTCGTCCTTTGTCAGACAATGTCCCTATCTCCGTCTGCCCATCGTTCTCTTTCTCCCTCTAGACTTTTATCTCCTCCTCCTTTCTCTTTCACTTACTTTTATCTACGTCTGTTTGCCACTGTTCGGATTATTACGCCGTCGCTTTCATCGTCTGTCGGCCATCATTTGTGTCGCGTCCATACCTTTGCTCTCATTGACTCGCTATTTTGAAAACAAAATTGACAAACCGAAAGTTTGATAGATTTTAGACATTGATATCTTCACAATTTCTTTAGAGAAAAATAAGTGCATATAAATAAAATATATCTAATTAATAAAATGCAATTCGAACAGACAAGTAAATGTTGTAAGTTCTTGTGTATTATGTAATTTTTGTTATTATTATTCGTTACATTATCAGTTAAATGAGATTCAATGTTAGAATAACCGTTTCATTTCTGATGTATAAAAATTGCCGGTATATAAAAAAATCGATTAATATAAAAATCGATATAGCATTGTCGAATTAACCTTTCGCAGTTGGTTGGTCTAGTTGGGGAAGGACGACCTTTAAAATCGAATTTACCACTGACCTCTTAATATCACTGGTCCCACCATCGGCACAATTAAACGCCGCCGGTCAATTATGTCAAAGTTCACGTTCGTGACGAAATATACTCGTTCGAACGTAACCGAACGATCAGTAATCAAATCGATTACTGATTGAAAATGTCAAAAGCCTCTGGTCAGTTTTCTCCCGATGCTTCTGTTGGACGATTTTGCGGAAGAAGAGAAGAGCGGAAAATGCTAAGGACGTGAAGACACGCCAGACCTGTCGATATCAGAACGGCGACGTCCCTCGTACAACAACATCGGATGACAGAAAGAGGGGCCGAGGGTGGAGGGACGGCAGTAGGAAGAGACAGGAGAGAGAGACAACAGAGTTGAACAAGTTGGAAAAACACTTAAGCGGGCAGCTAATGCTTTTATCGCGACCCTTGATTCCACCCTCGCCTGATTTTCGGCGACAAATCAAGGCGCTTGTCCCGCCGAGAACGGTAAATACGTTTTTCGACGCCCCCGCGTGAAATAATGCGTGCACGCACGCACGCGTGGCGCATAGCGCACTTATGGCGGCGCGACAATACGCGCGAGCAACCGCGCGCGCCACCGAAGGGTGAGAGACGAACCGAGTGGCGGAAGAATGGCACTTTATTAGTGTTTGCAAACGACGTTCCACCGTCGCGCGACATCCCCCGTCTTGAACGATTTATCAGACCAAGACATCGCCGTTTCGTCGCTAAAATGGCGGTACTGTTCTCGAGTGAAAAGGTTACCACGCGTCTAGAATGTAGCTATAATACTGGCGAGTGTAAACCGCGTGAAATGTAATATGTTATCACAGATGTCTAGTGTGTGATTTTTTCAGATCATTTAAATACACGCATTAATAGACGAGTATTCTATGATAAACAAATGTCGGCTCTTAGCTATTGAATAATTAAAAATTACCGCGTTAGAGTCTATAAAGAATGTAAAATATAACAGATCGTTTTTGACAAAATTGGCGCAAGTTACAATATTATTAGCTAGCTCTTCTTGAAGCTCTACTAATCGCAAAATCGCGGAATATCTCTAGGTCGATGCTCTCGTTGAAACAAAATGCCCGAGATCGCACTGTTCCGAGGTTCACCGCAGCAACGATGATGGCAGCACGTACCATTCCGGGAGACGCGTATCATCCCCGAGAGTTTCAGGTTAGCAAGAACTGTTCTATAGACTCGAAGTAGGCGGCAGAGAAGGTAGGGAAGGTTGGAGCGTAGGGACGCGGAAGGTGAAGGGAGAACGACGACGGAAAAGCAGGAGGAAGAGAAGGAGGTGGAGGAGGGTGGTTTTGTCTTCCTTCACCCTCTCTCCCGTACACCCACCCTCGGAGTCTTCCAAGTGCGCTTGCGCTTGCCGAACCACCTCCGCACGAGCCACCCTCTTCCTGCGCCGGCCTGTTCACTCTTCTACCCCCTTCTCTGCCGCTTTACTCACCCCCATGTGTCCTCTCGCGCGCCACCCCTCTATTGATTTTGTTACAAACCGGTTCCATCCCATCCCCTCCTGACGTCACCCTCGCCGACCCTCGTGAAGTCCGTCGGAGCGATACGCGCCGATGCGTATATATATGTTAATATATAAATGTATATATTGTTTATACATATTTTGCCATCGACAACGGATGACGACAACGTCCACTGAACAACTCCGAATTCCGAAAGCACGCGACAACAACGCGCTGCTGCACGCCTCCCTTATAACCGAGAATAGTCGATAAAAGTGGAAGTGTAGTGACCTGAAAATCACAATCCGAGAAAGGAGAGGAGAGAAGAGAAGGAGAGAGAGAGAGAGAGAAAGAAAAGAGAAGCAAATAGTTTTGAAAACACGTGACCGTCCACGCTCAATTGTAATCGGTCACTTATAACCTGGATTAGCTAATTTCAGTTAAGCGATTTCCTTTCAGATTATCGCCATGTTGCAGAAAGTTAAATTGTAATTGATTTAAGCAAACGCGTTTATATTGAGTAAAATATTTCTACTGTTGAAACGAAAAAAAAAAAAAAAAAAACACTAGCAAACATATTAGCTTTTACTTTCACTAAATTAAATATCGCGATATTCATTCATGTGTGTTTTCTTCTAATCTAGAATAAAAATATATTTAACATGATACACGTATGAAGATTTAAAACAAAGATATATAGGTTGCAAATAAAATAACAAAAAAAATTACATCCGATAAAAAAAAAAGAACAAATAAGCAGATTTCAAATTGAGAAGAAAGATAGACACGAGAGTTACAACATGCGGCACAACATTTTACGATATAATTGCTGCATAGAAAAAAATATTATTTTTGATACGAGTGCAGTGCTCTTGTCGAATAAGAAAATCGCGTACGAGCTCTTACCGATACACAGAGCGGTGGCTTGTTTGCCGTACGAGCGCATAGAGTACGCATTCATTTTTTTTTTTTTCGCGAGCTATTTCGCCCGACTCTACCACGTGCACGCAGCCGACATTCGGTCGGCCACTCTCAGTGGTCCCCAACTGGTTCAAGTACCACGTGCTCTCGTGGTCGCCCTTGCGCTCACGTACGACCAAGAAGTACTCGATGGCATTTGCGGTGGATTTGGCGGTGCTTCGCGCCACGGGAGCCCTACTTCTGGCCATCGGTACTGTGGGGTCCTCCCTCTTCCTTCGGCTCCTCTCCACATTCCTCTTCCTCCTCCTCCTCTCTTTTCCCCTTCGCTCACCCTTACCAACGCTCTCGAGAGGCCCCCGTATGATACTCCCGTGATAATCTCCCGTCTATCGGGGAGGCACAGTCGGCGAACGCGGATTAAAAGGGTGCCTTTTACTCGGGGTTCCGGCAAGATCTACATTTTTTCTCTCTTTCTCTCTAGTTCTCTCTGTCTATTCCGCTAAGCTTTTCTCACATTCGCGTCAAGAGACACGCGATTTTGCTAAAATTACGTGAGATGCATTATATTTCGCGCTTCTCGCGAGCGATAGGTTTCGCGGAAAATCATCGCGCAATCGAATAAACGCATTAGCGAGAATTGTGACGCTTTCATAAGAAGCAACGTTACGTCATCGTTTGATCCAGTAGAGAGCATAATTGCAAGAAACTAAAAAACTATTTGGACATCGATATCTGCCAAATTCGTTCATTATGAAGGTAGTCGGATTTGATCCGGGCTTCCGCGTAAGTCAGGCATGCAAAAGATTCGAGAACAACCTCTTGTTTCGCAAGATTGCCGGCAATAAATTTCTGTGATTGCACTGTCTGCTAGATATTATATGTGTCATGTAAACAGATCTCACAAAATTTTTACAACCACCTTACAACAATATGAAATCCATCTTGACAAACTCAGAGGAAATAAAAATGCTAACATAAAAAATAAAAACTGAAATAATAAAAAATGCGACAATTGCGCAAAAATGAACAAATTGCGCTAGTTCACAAGCAGATTTATTGCGAAGCCATTATGCGTCATTTATTGCGCTAAAACTTCGCCACATGTTTTCTTTCCTTCGTTTAACAATTCGGCGTTATGTAAGGTTTCACGTCGGGGGGATAGGATCTCCCGACGAGAAATCGGGCCCGCGTCCAAAGTGGGTTAATAAAGCGATATTAAAGCCACGGGTGGTAGACCCTACGGCAGAATCCCTCGTGTCCACTCTGGCGTGGTCTTCGGCCAGCGGGAATTACGTGCGAGACTCGCCACCCTGTGATCCACCATAACGTTTCATTAGCGCTCCGTTATCTCGGCACGTTTTTGCGACAAGCCGGCGAACTCTATTATTAACTGCACGGTTTACGTAAGAGTTTCTTTTACATGAAAATATTGCATATAAGTCTTGGGATTTTTTAGTTTTTATATTAAAAAATAAGATTCTTTTCATTCTTTGAGAAAAACTTTTGACAGAAAGGAAATTTAGTACATCATGCGTACAGTCAATAATATGCATTAATAAATAAACTTGTCATAATTTTTTGTGACACTCTTATGCAATGTTTACGTACATATAACGTAATCGTTTTATATATTTTTAGAAAGAATAGTTTAAAAACGCGCGTGTTAAAAAATACATAAAAAAATATAACACACAATACAGTATTATTGCATTTAGTAATTTAATACTCTCCCGCAGATATGTGTGTGTGTGTGTGTGTGTGTGTGATGCGTTTTTAGCATTTACCTATACAGTCGCGACTCGTAATCTTCGCGAATGTAGAATTTTCACCCGCATATTGCGAACCGCTCTAACTACCCGACAAGGTTAGATATGTACGGCAGATCGGCGAACTGTAAAGTTTACAAACACCAGCGTTCCCTGGTTATTATCCCGTAATCCCGGTGTTTTACATGTTATGAGGGTGCGCGAGAGAGGCGATTTCTCTGTTACCTGCGACCTTCGGTCTTACGTTATTACACACCGCTAGTGTAGGTCCACATATCCAGTCGACGAAGAAAAGCCCGCATGATTTTACATTAATTTCACGAGTCGAGACACCTAGCGCGAGCAATCGTGATTCGCTCGGAAAGCTACAAATATGCTGCTACGCATTGTTTGGTATAATCAAATTATCATGAAAAATTTTATGTGTAACTTAACACACACACACACACACACACACTTATTTATAATATATATTATATATTTAACACATATAGATTTATATAAGTTTTTGACTTTTAAAGAAAAAAACTCCAATCTATCTCCGATTTTGCGAGATCGCGTGCGATTCAGATGAGTATGTTTTGACATGAAGCCCACCCACGCTATTCTCTCGATCATACGCCTCGCACGAGAACTCGCCATTAAACGCATTAGGACACGTTTAATAGTGACGAGATCTCTCGTTATATACCTAGGTGGTAGCTTGCGTTGAGGGTGCCGCGCTCGTGCTAGGCGAGTGTGTCTAGTTCTCATTGTTCCCGCGCGTCAGACACGTGACCGTGGCACGAGTCCAGTGTGATATCGAATATTCTTCGCTTTCACTACTTTTTCAGCCCCTTCTGATTGGCATTTTAAAATCCGAGTGATCGTACGTCGCGCTTGAAGAGAGAGAGTGTGGAGAGAAAGAGAAAGAGGTAAAAAAGAAACGACGAGGAACACCCACGGCGTGGAGGTCGCCGCCATTCAGCTCAAGCTCGAATGTCGCTCTTACGAACTCCTCCCGTGTGTCGGGAAGTTTGCAGGCTAAATTGACCGCGGCTCCGATGAAAGCAGTAATTTCAGCCGCGGAAAATTCTGTCTGACATCGAAGAGTAAATTATGTTTTTTGAACAGTGGATTACCGCAACAAATTTGAAAGTGATTGCAATGAACGTGCAGATGGATGGTTGATAATTCTGCGAGTCAACATTGCAAAAATTTCTCAAATTGTTGATTTTCTTTAGAATTAACACGTCAAGATTCATATAGATTCCGATTTTTACGAGCGCAATTTTAACCTATTAACACGAGATCTCTATCTTCTTTAGAGATTTAATAATTTAATAGAAATGCAAGGTATTTTTTACACAACTCGTATTTTTTTATTTTCTCATATCAGTAACGAATGCAAAGAATTTATCACCTGTATCGCGGAGTCACTCGCGTGAAAATGGATCAGGTGCCCTTGTGTAGTCGGGGGCGCGGCTCTTTTTCCTTGTCTACAATCGCGCGGTCAATTAATAGGAGTCATTTATAAGAGCAAACCGGGAATCTGGGAATCCGCGATCCGCCCGGAGGCAATAAATCTCAAGTCGCCGAGAGCGGCATGGAACCCCTCTTGTAAGCTGGTTGTATTGTAGCTATTACCGAGCCATGCATCACTAGGTAACAACCGCACGAGTCGTCGTCTCCCTTGTGCCAACATACAGCCCTCTTCCCTCTTTCTCTCTGTTTCGTGACCCCGGGGAAAGACCACTAGGACATCGTGCTAGGAAAACGCAAGAAAATGCGCGACGCGTTTGGGAAGCTGTGCAGCTGATATCGGACCACCCAGGTTATGCCCTGGATACCGTCTGCTCGTAGGATGTTCCGCGGAGTTAGGGGAAAACGTTACGTCCGATTCACGCATGACCACGAACGATGTTATGGCACGAAATGATGAACGATCGCTGTCGTTAATGAGCGAATCGCGTCTCGCAGTGGTGTTTCGTGTTCGGAAATTTGTAGCCGAGAAACCTGGATAAAGCAGCCGTTTATAACTGTAACATCCTGTTTATAAATCACGCGATGCTCAAAAAATAACACAAATAGAAAAGAAAAATATATAATTGATTCTTTAGAATATTATATATTCAATCATAATTTCGTTCTATTTAAAACAAAATTTCTTTTGCTCTGTTGTATCGTCTTTCCATATATTTAAAGATTTTTGACAAAACTTTCTAATTTACACTCGAAAAGTTTTCAAGATTAAATTCGCTGTAGATATGTGTACGCGCGTGATCGTAAAACATTAAAATAAAACGTATTTTTTCTGCACATTGCGATGATATTTTGAATCTTTAGAAACCTTATGATCAGAATTGGCGGTCACGATATAACACAATAGACAATGAGAAAAATAGTAGACTTGGCGCGTGAAACACAGAAGGTCGCGAGGAAAAAAATGGCACGACAGAGAGAGAAAGAACGCGAGTAGAAAAAAAAATAAAAAAAAAAAGAGAGAGAAAGAGAGAGAGAATCAGAAACAGAATATACGCACGCCTAGCCGCGCCGGAGTACAGCACAGTCTCTCTCGCCAGACAACCGACAGTTAGAAGAACGGGGTGGCTGTCGAGAAGGGTAGTACCTGCCTACTCCTCGCACCCTCGCTCGGCGCTATAGTAACAACACGGGGAAACATAGGGAAATCAATATGGCTTCCGTTGCCCTCTTCCCTCTCGCGCGTGGTCCTCGCAGCCGCCGTAGAGAGCGAGAGCGCTCTCGTCCGATTTTCTCACTCCTCTCTCGCTACCACGGAATTACGTCTCTCCCTCGTTTCGACCATCTCTGTCCTTTCTTTCTCCTTCTCTCTCTATCTTTCTCTGTCTCTCCACTTTTCTTTCTCTTTCTCTCTTTCTGTCTCTCTCACACACACGTACACACATTCTCTCTCTCTTTTTCTCATTCTGGCACTCGACGCGGACGGGTGAACCCATTATAAGGGGGTGTTACTCCGGGCCAATCCCTAACCATCCGGAGAGAGAAACCGGAGAGGCGAGAGTCCAAGAAGGGCGCATGTGCGTTGCTAGGGCCACCGGATGGGTCGCGCGATGCGATGCGACGCAATGTGATGCGATGTGATGTAATGCCGCGCGTAACGTCCGCCCGGTATACTAGAAAGATCTGACAATGCATCTAGGAAGTACATACAGAATGTAATTTGCACAGCCAATTTATATAATAAATAATTATGTAATGAAATTTTCTCAAGAAAGTTAATCATTCAAATATATTTCTTTCATACAAGAATAAAAAGAATAAACTTTTTGTCTATGTCGCTTTTTAATATTCTCATAGATAACAAAGAAATTATAGTTCAATTTCAATCACTTCACAGAATTAACTGTACAGAAAATCGATAAAGAAAGAGAGCTATGTACAATATAAATTTCAAGAAATCACATAAAGATATTGATTATAAGTTGTATATATAATTAAATTAAAATGCACCTTCTATCTCTGTCCTATTAATTGCACTCGTATTATATATAAGATGCTAATAAAATTCAAAATCTCTTGTACAAATTATATGTACTTAAAAAATACGAATTAAATAAAACATTTTTTAATTGTAGTTATAAATTTAATTTAGATATATATGTACTTCTTAATATAGACTAAAAATATCTAGTGTTTTTTGTTACAATTAAAAGTTTTGAAAAATTCTTTTGAAGTATTCAGTGTTTCAATATATGCAGTATATATGCGGCGAGGATAGCTCTCTCTCGGCGCACTATGAAACTCAAACCAGTCCTAAGTCGGTAATATAGGATTCCTATTCTCTTATATAAATTAAGCCTCTTGCATAATGCGAAGAAATAGCGATAATGATAGAAATAACACTGCTTTATATTTATAAATAACGGTAGGAACAGCAGAATTTAACATTCGGAAATATACATATATCAATGCAGATTGGAACACGAAATAGACAATAGCGATAAAATTTCTGACGAGTTCTGGAATTCTGTGCTATTACGCTATCGCTATTCCATCGCATTGTGCAAGAAGCTTTAGATGTTTTGTATGTTGCAAAAAACTAAAATATATAAGATTAATACATATATATGCATATATAAATATATCAATATAAGTACAAATATAACTTATATTTATAATTATCGAACGTTTCACGATAACACCAGTGTTATAGAGTTTAAAGAAGCCATCAGCAAAATATTTTTTCGATTCGCACATGCTGTTACCACGATAGTTTTTTTTTAAATAGAGACGTTCTGAGACTTCTTTTGTGTGGCAAAGTGAACATATATTTTATCATATATATATATATATACACACACACACACACACATATATATATATATATATATATATATATATATATATATATATATATATATATATATATATATATATATATATATATATATAT
>QVOB01007011.1:0-11705 GCA_014839585.1 Pseudomyrmex concolor
CCCCTCCCTTCCCCCCCCCCCCGCTCCCGTCCGCCATCCAGCAAAGCCGCCTCTCGCCCACCCTCGTGCCAGCGTCAGCACCCTTCACTCGTTCCCCCTTTCTCCGCTCCGCTTTGGGAGGTGAAAGCCACCCCTAAAGCCGTCCTGTAATAGATATATATGCACACATACACACACACACACACTCAACATATATATAATATATAACACTATTTACATGTATATACACATATATATATACACATATATATATAACATATATGTATATATATATATATATGTATAAAGAGAAGATATATATCTCCTCTTTCATATGTACAAACACACATACGATTTCATGCGCATACACATACACACTCGTACGTATAGGCAAGCAGAGTATCTGCCGCCTCCGCGATCAATATGGTGGACAGACGCACCGACACCCTCTAGGGGAAGGCCAACTTGATTTACGAAATTTCGTCCTTCCCTCGATTCTGCTCGGCTCTTTTTTCGGCAGACGCGACGCCGCCGGAGAATGGCGTCGCGACGGCTCGATTTTCGGGAGGAGGGTGGAGCCGCGTTGCAGGCGATGAAGACGTATTAATTGCGAGCGATTTTTTCTCCTATGATGGCGCACACTCGAGGTGGGGAGAGAGAAAGGGAGAAGGCACTCGACTGCGTAAGTCGAGAACAATGGAGTGACGTTCTCCCATCTTGCCTCTCCTCGAGTTTCTTCCCTCATTTGAGGCGGTGTGGGGATCGAGAAGTGCGCGATTCGACGAAATTTGCTGTTAATTTATCGTCGGAGACGCGAGATGAGGAAAAAATTATTTTTTTTTTTTTTTTATCAAAATTGTTTTTTCTCGCATCGCCGCATTAAGTCAATCGCACACGGATCGGACTGATTGATGAAAGCTGAAGCAGAGATAAACGTATCGGCATATGAAAACGGACAGATCGCGATTGATGGGATCTAAAGAACCCTCGGGCTACTTTTGCGAAGCGTTTAGTTACATTCGTTTCCTCTTTTTCCACCGGAGTAACTACTACTCGATAAAAACAAACCGGTAACAGGCCATTCGCCGATCGCTCCGGGCCGGTCGGGATGCCGGCTAGTTGCGTCGAATTGATGTCATCGCGCACAAACGGAATTACGAGTTTACTTGTTACTTGTGATCTTTTCGAAAAGCGTTGACGCTGTTTGTTATGATTCACAGCGCTTCTATTTCGATCGTACACGCGAATGGCAATCTTACACAACCGATTCCACATCCATCCACGCTGCCGTTGTGGATACAGCAACGGCAAACAATCAATCTTTGCGATGTTACGTGCTATCCCCGTGATGGGAAACGTAAAAAAAATATTGCTAAATAAAAAATCTTTAAACAAAGAGAGAAAGAGAGAAGAGAGCGCGTATCGCGCGCTGTTATTAAGAAAAGAATGTTATTGAATAGCATTATAAAATCCTTTTATTTATCCTTACGTCAATATGACTCTGAGATGACACGTGTGCGTAAAAAAAAAAAAAAAAAAAAAAAACATCCAGGACTTTTAAGCGACAATTAAATTTGTAAAACTTTTTCGGAAACGACTTGCGCAACACTTTGTTCCGCACACACATACACACGCGCGTAAACTTAACAAATTAATTTTCGAATGCACGATGCCAGAAACTGGATCTCGCGTGTAGTAGAGTTATTGCCGCGAGAATTATTGTCCCGGAGTTAATTACCGTGGGAACATTACGCGATACGCGGAAGTTAATAAAAATTTTCGGAGCGCGAACATACATACAAACGCACGCGAAAGTATGACGCGTAAATACATTACAATTTTCCGCGTTTCGCATTCAATTTATTTATTATTGACCAGCGCCGCGGTATTAATGTCCGCGTTATGTTTATTCATCAGTAAATTATCGGGCGAGCGTCCAATTTATTTTTCGTGCGATGCACCTCCGCTCTGTGCATTATATCCTTATTTAATCACGACCGATATCTCTGCTCGATAAAAAAATCAAGTCGCGTGAAAAATATCCTTTTTGATGCTTTCAAATGTCGTTTCGTTAAATTAATCTATTACATCGTTTAATTAAATATGTTGCGCAAGAATTATCAAACAATTATCAAATATGTAAATATCCTTTCTGATGATCCTGTGTAGCAAGACGTGTAATTTTTTACTATAAAATATAATAAATAATATGTTAAAACACAATATAATATTTATTAAGATAAGATAATATTGATCAAAGGCGTTTTCGCTCGCGTTGTAACTTTATCTTAACGGTATAAGGCAAAGAAAATCCGCGCGAGAGAGTTTTACGTTTGTAAACGTTACGCACGTGGCTGCAAATTTACGTGAGAATGGCTAGTCGGTGCGACATCCGTGCGGGATCGCACGGAGCCCCATTATTAATGGTTCGCTTAAATTATATCAGAAAAGAGTTCAGGTGTGCAAACAAGCCGGCGGCGAAAGTTGCTGCACCGCAGGATTTAATCCTTTGCCCGTCGGCAATTTCGTCGTTGATTTTCAAAACGCGAATCGACCACGTCGGCCCTCCGGGCGAGGCACGCCCATGAGAAGTAAGATGGATCTGTCGATACATCGCCTGAAAGCGCGCAGCTTTCGATTTTCAGTTACGGCGATTGCGTTTTTAAACGTCGTCCCGACTGACAGTATTTGCGTCGCCGTGAGCGAGAAAAATTTTATTTGCGCTATCCCGTTTTCTCGTGCTCCTCAAACTAAAAACTACCGGGATGTAACGTATTGACGCGGTAGAAAAGTGAGCGATTTAATGCGCGTCCGATTTTCAAACTAAAAGACGCGATCTATCTGTCGTGTAAAATGTTATATTTTTTTTTTTTTTTTGCCCGAATAGAAATCTACTCCTAGAACATGTGGCAATAACGGCATGTTGCGTATGTAATGTGGCGATATTGAGATTGCGTTATTAATGGAGTTTTCAACAAAAAAAAAAAAAAAAAAAAAAAAACTCAAAATTAAAAAATCAAAAGAAACACACACGCTCAGAAGCGGATTTCCTTTGCGGAACAAAGTCAGGCGAGGGGGCGACAGTTGGCCCTTTGAAATTTGGATTGTTCGTTGGCGGCGGCGGCGGCGGCGAGTGGACAAGTGTTCGTCGGCTTCTCCGGTTTCAATCGTCTGTGACCGCTTTCAACGCACATTTTATCCTCTTCCCCCGCACGTCTACGCGCGGTGCGCGACAATAAAGCTAATAAAAAAGAAATATGAAAACTGCATCATTGAGGACTGTGTTCTCTCGTCGATTCTCTCTACTAGACTCGATAAACTTTAGAATAATACATCGCTTTTTTTTTTTTTTTTTCAAACGCGCAAAGTAACAAATGTCGATCTTCCGAGTCGAAATGCATTTGTTTCGTATATTTTATTATCTTTATTTCTTTGCATTAAAAAAAAAAAAAAAAAAAAAAACGCGTCGGTCTCAAACACGTATCATATAAAATTAAAGCGCGCGCAGAGTTTTATGTTTCGAGAAATCAGAAATATTATTCCAAGAATATATTATTTCTGAAATCTACGTGTGGAAGTCGCGCGCGCGTGTTTTATTGCGCAGATAAAATATTAAACGTCGATCAATTAAAACCGGCGAACCCATCACATCGTTCGGTCAACAAATTATACCATGATCATAGTAACGATTATCGTACGGTAATTGACTGTTTCACGCAGAATGAATTATTATTGGCGGTGACGCGCGTACGTGTGTGAGTGCGCGCGTATACATTATATACGCTGCATTGCTATATTTATATTTCTACCGCAAAGCTGTACAATTAATAGAGATCATTAAAATTCAATCGCGCATGGCGAGACAGAATGAATAAAACACGTTGTAAGCACTGCCGCCTTCTCCCGCAGGCCCAGAAAACCAGAAACTATACGCGCGTACTTCTCACCTTCCTTTGTTCTCCCTTTCTTCGTGCGGCGTGTTATTTACACAATTCACAATTAGACAAGAATTACATTAATTTCGGAACGGATCGAAATTTTCACCCGTTCGACGACGATCACGATAAAATTTCGGTGCGCTCATCGATGTGTCGCAAAATAACGATATTTCTTCTCTTCCGGAAAACGTTTGGATAACGTTTTGATTATCGCGAAGCTCACGCACACTTTCACTTCCATTCCATAATTAATTCTTATGCGCGTCGCCGCGACGAATGCATACACGTTGTATCGTATTTAAATTATAAACTACCGCGCAGTTAATCGCCAGCATTAAAATTCAATTGAATGTAGGAAGAGACCAAGTTAATGGGATGCCTAGTATAAGAGAGAGAAATTTCTCTCTCTCTCTTTCTCTTTCTCTCTCTCTCTCTCTCTCTCTCATACACACACACACACACACACGTGGCGTGCGTGCGCGCGCGCGTACACTGGCATAATCAGACGCCCTCGTAACGAGAGAATCTCTAGGAAACATAAGGGATCTGATAGGCTTCATGGAGTGCCGCGAGGCTTTGATTGGTCAGCCGGCACGTGCACGCGCGCGTAAAGCGGTATATACACGGCTGGTTGCATTACTAATTCTCTTCCGGCTCCGCTCTGTCGTACATCCCCCGCACAGAGAGAGAGATAGATCCACGTCTCAATCCCGCCAGAGCATCCTGGCCGTCCATCTGGACCAAATTCGGACCCATAGCTTCCATCGCGTTAAGCCCATTACACGCACTCGTTGCGACGAAGCGCGCGGCACGGGCGTCACGTAATTAATTCCGCCAGTAATTTACGCGCCGGAACGTTCGCCGACACGAACGTCGAGCCTGTAAATGCCGGACGCCGCTGTGGAAAGTCACCGCCGCGAGGTCTTCTAGCAAACGAACAAAATACTTCAATGATGCAATTGCGCGAAGAAATCCGTTTCGAGAAATTCTCTCGAATACGATCCGAATACAATCCGATTGTGAGGGATTACATCGCGGTGTGTAATGTGAATACGCAAAACAAATTATTTACGAAGACATTTGAGAGAGATTTTACTTTCGCTGATTGTGTTCTCTCTATTTTTTTTCCTCGATTTCAACAGTCAGTTACAAGAAACACTTGCACTCGACTGTCATTAGTCGCAATTTCCTTAATTCACTGTTTTTCTTTCTCCATAAAACTCGATTATTATGCGAGCGGAAGATTTCAACGCACGCGCGTTTCTCTCTTATCCTCCGCGTCCTATTCCCTTTGTCGCAATTTTTCATTTTGCGCCGCTGCAGGCTTCGCCTGGTTACGTCCTCACTTTTTAGTCTGTACAGTTTTTATCCGTTTCTTCGCCAACGGCCTGTTTGCACTAACTGTGCTGTAACGCAGTACGCGCCGCGGCCCTATTATCGCGATGGCGCAAGAACGCGGCCGTCTGTTTTCATCCTTCGTTAGAAAAGAAAGATGAGACAAGGAGAGCGAAAGAGAGAGAGAGAAAGAGAGAGAGAGAGAGAGAAAGAGAGAAAAAGGAGAGAGTGCAAGAAGCGCGCACAGCGCTTGTTAGCAGTAACTTGTTAGGCGTGTGCCACTCTCCAATAGAAACTAGCAAGCATCCTTCTCGCTTTTCTGACGAAAGCCCGAAGCGCGCAAGAATAGCGTGACAGATTCTTCAGATTTTTTTGTCATTGTTTTTTTTTTTTTTTTTTTTTACAAAGAGAACGGATAAGAAGCCGAGTTAAGAAGAAAAGAAGAAGAGAAGAGACTCTCGCAACACAGCGTTAACAAACGCTGAAAATATTCGCGAAGTTCTTTCCATTTCAGATATTTATTTCTGATAATTAATACGTTAGATATATATAAACAGTAATTCGGCACATGTTTGTATATTTACACAAGCGTGTAAGCGCGTTAATAGCAATCAATCCGTATAATATAAGTACGACTGCGATGTAACGCACACGCCGATAGCGAATATTCATCGCCACGATTTTAAATGCATTACATGCACTTCTGGCGGCGACTATACGCCACTTACGTGGCGAGCATGGGCACCGCTGATACACAGACCCCCTATGGGGATGACGATCAGAATAAATATGGCCACTGTAATGGCGCCCGAGCGACATTTCACCCTTGGACGCGTTAAACACGCTGCTGTTGGAGATGTCTCCCTTTTTTAACGTTAAAAATAGAAAAATTCTTTAATAGTTTTTCTCTCTTTCTCTCAAGACTTGATTGCTTGATTATAAAAAAAATTCCGTAGCTAATGAGGTATTTAAATATTTTCGGATGTCTCTTTTGACGTATGTAATATGAAAATAATAAAAAATCTTTTCTCCCCATTGACTACATGGCTGTTATTTTTAACGGAAATTAATGGAAGTGAATTTTTGTCTTTGTTGCAAAAAAAAAAAAAAAAACTGATACAATGTAGACAAATGAGAGTGTGACAAACGCGGTCGACAGTTTAAATACAATTTGTTGACAGAAAAAATCTCGACATTTCGGTTTCCGCAAACGAGCATCGCATGCGATTTATTTTCATTGTTAACACTGCGGAATTGTTTTCATTGCGCGATCAATAGTCCGACATCTCTTCGTGTGCAAATAATAACCCACAAAATCCGAAATATCCTACAACTATAAAAAAAAAAAAAAAAAAAAAAAAAAAAAAAAAAAATCCTTGCAAAATACGGTTCTGTCCCTTTTTGCGCGCACAAACGATGATCTGTGACAAAACTAAACAGTCGAAAAGTTGATATTAAACATCGCTCCTGTCACGGAAAACAGAATCGCTCTGGCTAGACGTTAATAGCCATTGAACATGTAAATGATTGCGAATAATAAAAAAACACAGAGAATGGAAGGAGAGAGAGGAGTTTTATGTGTGAAGAACGAAAGAATAATTGAAGAGCAAAACGAGCACATCCCCGGAGCTACTTGTCGTGCGCGTTTGTGTATCTTCCCAGGAACACAGGTCCTCGCCTTCCAGTGACCATCGACGAAGCGCCCGACAAGCCAGCGCCGCGGTTCCATCCAATTAGAAACGAGCTCCGAGTCTCAACGACGCGACGTCTCTAGGATCTTGAGATCGATTTTGGCGTCTGCTTGTCCTCGTAGGAAGGAATCGGCGGTAGTAAACTTGTCTCCTGCTAGTTTGAGAAGAGAGAGAGAGAGAGAAAGAGAGAGAGCGAGAAAGAGAGAGAGAGAGCGAGCGAGCGAGCGAGCGAAGGGTGCGCCCTTCGAGAAATCGAAAACCCGTAGGAGAGAAGGAATGAGAGAGGAACCAAGGGAGAAGGAAGCGAGAGAGAGAGAGAGAGAATCATGGGAGATAGATGAAAAGGTCCTGCAAAATCCTGCCAGAATCTTCCGCTTTGCCCTCTCCGAGCCTTATACCGTGGAAACGAAAACCTCCGCAGCGGACAAAGAACAAAAGAGAGAACGAGGCTCGGGCGAGCTTCTCTCATAAAGGCACAAAAGTACATCTTCGAGCTTGAAGAGGCTGCCGACAAGAAGGATAGAGAGAGACGGAGAGATAGAGAAAGAGACAAAAAAAGAGAGAGAGAGAGATGCAACGTGGACAGAGATAGACACATGGAAAGGAGAACTGAGAGAACAGGGCCTTCTATCCTCTACCACTCGCGGATATCTATTCGGTAAACAGACAGACAGATGGACAGACAATGATGCTCATCGCTCGATGGACAAAAGCGTCTATTGCGTAAACACTCGAACGCGGGACCTAACTCGGGGGCTGCTACGCGTATGCGAGAGGCACGGTTGCGGGAGATCGCGCGGAGCGAGAGACGGGGAGTAAAACGTGAAATTCGTGATGCAATCCTCTCTCTCCCGCTCGTCCTCCCCGAAAAGCGCGCCCGGGGTATCAGGCTTTGCTTCTCGAGAGATCGCACAGGGATAAATCGTGCCGCGAGAGAGCGCTCCTCCGAGAGCGTTCCTCTTGCCGACTTCTTTATATTCCAACGGTATATTGTCGAACGCCGGAGAGATTTCACAGCGGCGATAGGATTCACGTGAATCGGAAATCCAATAGTAGAAAAGTAGCGAGAAACATTAGCGGAAAGAAAAAGAGAGAGAGAAAAGGGCCCACCCGGCTCGCTTGTTTCTCTTAGGGGATCCGATTTCGATCGAGGACAGATTTCGATCTGTGCGCGATCTTTTTTTCGAGGTTTTTCTCGGAATCGCGATAGTCTCTCACGAAGAAGAGAACAACGTTCGCGTCGATATATCGGTTTCACAGAAGTACATACACAACGTGGAAACGCGAGCCCGTCGTCTCACATGCTTGATGACCTTTCTGCGAGACGATCGAACGCGCCTGAATTATTTCCTTTCCGGAGCAAGCAAAGGGAGAAAGCGAGAGAGAACTCAGCGTTTCCACATTACGATTTTACGGGCTTGCAAAGCGCCATCCCTTGCCGGATCGCCTAGACTCCCGCGCGTATATTTAATTAAAGGAATTAGAAGCGATATATGTATTATACGGCTCTCTCGCTCGCCGGATTATGCCGCTCCCTCTTTAGCCGCGCGCGCGGCTATATGTATCCTATACGCGCACGTATGGAAGAAGGATCTGGCTTATATCTATCCCGAGAGACTTTTTGCTCGTCGAGATTTTCCACCGAGATCGCGGCCACTTTCCCGCGAGTCCCGCGGGAGCGGGAAAGTAAGTCGGCGAAATGAACTCACGCGAAACTTTTCCCGCGGGAGCGAATTAAAAGGAATTAAAAGCGGTGCGCGGCGCGTTGATTATATACTTCCGCGGTGCAACATTTTCTTATTCGCAAAAATACATCTTCGTGTGTATGAAAAATGATATGTATTAGAAAATTGGGAATTTTAACTCTTTTTAAATTATCGACACACGTCGTAATCCTCGATTTTGTTGTTTGCGCGGACCTTGTTTAATTTTTGTTATTGTTACGCCTATTTTTGCCGAGAATATAAAATATATCGTGTCACACGTATGTGTATGTGTATGTGTGTGTATGTTCGCCTTTTAATGAACGTAACAGTTTCCGTTTCTGCGCTTATTTATATAAAAAAGAAATCTCGACTCGACCGCGTCTCGCCTCGACCAGGTCCTTCATTAGTAGTCTTCAAGATCCAAGTTAATTTTCTTGGCGATATTCTTTCGAAATATTCAAATGAAGAGCATCTCGATTGATCTCCCCATCGACGCGAACGAGTTCAAAGAGGCCTTGCCGCTTCTTAATGACTCGGGTTTCTCGCATATTTCACGTTTTACGCGGCCATACGCGCCCGCGCTGCAGCAGCAGCTTCGTTATCTCAAGAAGATCCTTCATCTCGGATTACAAACGACAAAGGAATAAATTGTTTTCGAGAAATCTGCCGAGCACGCCGGATCGGAGTCGCTCGCTAATAGCGCTCTCTACTCTCTTCTCCCGTTTCTTCCCTATGTCTTTCTCTCGGAGGGTAGCGCGCGAGCGAGAGTAGTACCCTCTGTTATAGAGGTAACTCACCCTCTTCTTCGAGTGCCCCCTCTCTACTTTACTTTTCCGTCTTTTTCTCTTTTTCTTTCTTTCTCTCTCTCTCTCTCTCTCTCTCTGTGTGTGTGTGTGTGTGTGTGTGCGCGCGCGCGCGTGTCTTTCTCTCACGTCTTTTCTATCTCTTTCCATTTTTCTTCTCCAGAAAACAGAAGCGAATAAGAGACCATGCTTGTAGTTAAAGCGGCAAGAGCAAGTGTGCGAAACGAAGGTGGGGAGAAAACTGCATAGAAAAGTGAATGGAAGAAGAGTTTGAGCGCGAGAACGAAAGAGAGAGAGGGAAAGAACAAAAAGAGAGAGAGAGAAAGAAAACTAGAGTGCACCGAGTCGTGCATGTGCAAGCGTCGTGCGCGCGAGTTTTTTCGCGAACGCATGTCTGTCGACACGTATGCATGCATCGACGGAAGCGCACAGAAGCTTCGTCTCTCCTCGACGGCAAAGAGAGAACACGCAGAGCGAAGGAAAGGGAGAGAGAAACAGAAAGAGAGAGAGAGAGAGAGCGAGAGAAAGGGCACGAAGGAAGGGAGAGAAAGAGAAAGAAAGACAGAATAGAGAGAAAGAGAGAGAGAGAGAGAGAAAGAGAGAGAGACAGAAAGGGCGAGAAAGAGAGAAAAGGAGAGAGAATCTCTTCGAAGACTCATGGGTATAGGTGAGCCTCTATAGAAGGTCCGATGGGCGTGGTGCCTGTGACGGTTTTCGCCCAATGGGAATTCAGGATCCTCCTGGCTAGAAGGACAATGTGCATGGGCACTTTGTGTGCGATGGAGACCATCCACCTCTTCGACAAAGAACGCGAAGTCGAAATCGGAACGTCCCCGAGAAACCGATTACCGGAGAGCGCAGCCTCTCCTTCCTGGAGGACCACCGCCGGTGGTAGAGAGAGCAGCAAAACGGGATTGCGATCCAGCGCGACGTCGCTCGATACATTCGGAACGCGCACGACAATTAACGCATCGCGATAAATACAGCGAACTATTTTGTTTTTGTTTTTTAATCTTGTTAAAATATATAAAAAATTGTTAAATACACGATTCCTTTTCCTCCACTATTTTCGAATCTTCGCACACTTGCATCAATATTACATTGTCTTACGTCTCTTCGTAAATATTTAGACGTTACTATAAAAAAAACCTTAAAAAAAGAAAATAATTTTTCACAAAATAACTTCTTTGAAATGTTTTTAAATTTTTGCACACAATTACGCAAGCCGCTCATCTGTCCCCGCCTCGCGAATAAAAGTCAGGAAAGGAAATAAAACGCAAAACGGAAAGCGAAAGCGGCAAAACTGTTTCGCGAAGTACGCATGATGCGGCGCAGAGAGAAAGTTTCGATTCCACGAGAACTCTCGATCGCGACAGTTGCATTCATTCATCCCCGTCTGTACTTATTTAACTGGGCAAATTAAACGTTGAAAGCTAATCGAGATGATTGACAATAATTTGATCAGAGTCGCTAGTTTGCGATATCACATGACGTTTTCGAGAGATCGTAATCGCGCGATTCGCTAAAAATCGGCCTGTGAAAAGTTTGACGTGAAAATCGCGCGATCGACGACGCGTAGTCTCGATGGAAAACTCAATTGATACCGGATGCTCGCGATCAATTCTCCGCACTTTGTTTACGCGAATCGTGGCGCATCGTCCTACTCTCGTTGCTGAAAAAAAAAAAAAAAAAATCTATCACACCACTACCACCCACGGCGGAAACCGATCGCCTTGCCATGACACAAAAGCGCCGACCGAACGAGAGATGTGGACCGGAGCAAGAAGAAAGGTCGCCGTGAAAGAAACGACGCGACGAAAGTCGAAAGGGGATGGAGAGATATACGAGTCGGGACGGGAGAGAGAGAGCGGGAGAGGAAAGCCATACGACTGGTACTGGTGGTCTCATTAAACTGGCAGCCTCGTATAACGCGACTACATAATGAGAATCGGTTAATGAGAGCCGCGACGCGGGGCGGTATCGTCTGGTATACATATCCGTCCTGATATACGCACTCGCCTTACATTTCCATGCGGCAGGGGAGCGGGAATATGCGCGCATAAAGTGTCAGGGAAGAGAACCGTTTCGAAGGTCGAAAGAGAGGAGAGTCGCGCTGACGAGACTGTACACTCGACGAGAGAAGGTAATGCGAGACGCGACAGAAAAAAAAAAAAAAAAAAACATCGTAATTGGAGAACAACGTCTTTTTATCATCCTCGTCGTATTGTTGCCTTACTATCTTCGCCTCTCCTG
>QVOB01007026.1:0-43898 GCA_014839585.1 Pseudomyrmex concolor
ATATATATATATATATATATATATATATATATATATATATATATATACTGCGACAAAATTGGCGTGAATATTGTTTAGCAGCGTGCGGCGCTAATTCAACGTGCAGAAGTCTACGGGCGCGGCGAGTATCTCTTGTAGCGATCCTTACTTAGAGACGGCGACATGGATTTGCTGAGGAAACCGCTTCGAGAGATGTCCGACGTCGGCGACGTGATCGCGCTCGTCTGAGGATCGTTAAGCGGTGACCTGGTAAGTCTGGTGAGTCTCGAGAATATTCCTCTCTTCGGCTCACATTGGAAATACCGGCTGCCAGCCACCGAGCCGTCGTTCTTTCCTAAGAGTATAAGATCGAATCTTCACTTCTTTCGCAAACACATATCTTGATCTAGGATGATGATCGATTGACCTTACCGATGGGCTCATCCAGGACAACTCCTGCCCAATCCCCGGGAGCGAATTTGGTCTCGCCGATGTAGGCGATCGTGCCGGGTTTCGTGCCGCCAACCCATACTCGATCGCCGATTTTAAAGCTGTCCGTGTCCTCAGTCAGGACGACGCTGGTATCTACACGCGGACATCGGAGAAACATTTTTTGTTTTTTGTTTTTTTTTTTTTTAATGATAAACGACGCGAGTTTTAACGTCACAAGTTTTCGATACATTTGTTTGTCTAGATAACAATTCTATCTACAAATTTTATTATGCGCATGCATGGATGAGTCTACGAATGTACTGTAATCCAACGTAAAGCAAAACACATCACAATATACGATCACTATTGCATGCGCCAACACACTTACGGAACTTACATCTACAACTCGCGAGGATATATTTTTCATTGTTGTGATCCAACTTAGAACGTGATTGAAGTTTGCTATAAAGGAGTTTCGGTTTCGAAAATTATTATTTCACTAAGGAAACATATTTTACAATATACATTCCGGCTCGTTTTTGTGATGCAAATTTTTTCAGCTTTTTTTTTTAAATTCGAAATCTTCGAAAACGCGAAGGAGAATTGCAAGTGCCACTTACCTGATCCTCTTCGTAAGCCAGCCTCGTTTATTTGACGGCCGTGCGACTCCCAGAGAGGTTCCATCTGATCTGTAGTGTGTTGTCATGCAAAATAACACAAATACGTGACACTAACGAAAAGAGAAAAACTAACAAGACATGCTTTTTGCTCGGATATTTCGATTTAATTGAGCGATTTTTCGGTCAGTTTTAATCAATACGGTCAATTACCGTATTAACGATAACTCGCATGAAACAAATTCGTTTATGAACGATCAGGCCTTTCAAAGTCGATGTGCGACTAATCTCGTCAGTGTGGGATCGTCAAGTTGATTATCGAATGCTAAGTTAATTACTGATTATTACGAAGCGAAACTTGTCGAAGATAGATGCGACACAACGTGGCTCGGCGTGAAAATCTATCGAGGCTTGGTCCTGTAATTATCGTTGAGACAATCATAATCGGAAGTCGATCGCAATCGCATCAAGACAGAGTTATGTAAAACGTTAACGGCAACGAGTCAGGGTGTGTTCAGATGACGCCGATAAGATCTTTTTTTTTTAGTGCAACGTATGCGGTGTGACGCGAGATATTTTTATACAATCAAATTGCGCGTCAATTTATTTTTGACAAGTAAAAAGCAAACACAATAGACATAAAACTTTTATTTTGTGTCAAATATTTATAAACTCATTTATTTCCACGAATGCAACGAGATGAATTTTATCTCTTGAATAAATTCTTTTCTTCCCGCTCGATCAAAGTCCAAGATTCAGTCCACTTGTGCCCCGCGATTTTCCGTATATAGGAGCGACCTATGCGGCGATTACGCGTCGGCATCACACAAAGCTCATCATTCACATCTCTCGCTAACGTTCTTCGAAGAAGTGCATCGCGAAAAAAACTCCGCAAAAGGAATCACTTAAAGAATGTCCGGGTGACGCGTGGCGCGCGATTCGCGGCTTAATTGATTATTTATGAAAAAACGGTGGGCGGCGGCGCGTATACCTTGTTGTTGTAGTAGGTCGATCGCGTAGGTCGAAACCTCTGTTACGACGAGATGAAATCGCGATTACGCGGCCGTGACGTGATATCGCGTATTATTATACCGATTACATCGCGAGCGCAATCTGCATTAATGCACCTTCTTTTTTTACGCACCGCAGCGATCCGCTGCTACGCACAAGGAACCGGCCGATGCTGCTTGAGAGATGATAAAATTAAAACTGATCTGATCTTAAATATAACAGATGTAAAACAGAATAGAGCAGATCTCTGATTAGATTAATAATCTAAAAAACAATTTTTGTTAAATCAAACCGCGATCTTCAATTAAATTTCAAGCCGTGCGTTCAAGAGAGCTTTTTTGTATCAAACTTAAAAACGTGGCTCGCCTTGAAAACGCGAAGACGTTTTGCTTATTTCTCTCTCTTCCGAAATATATTTCCAAACAATTTTTCACACTGTAAATCAAAATCTTGCGCACAATTTGCGATTGAGAAACCGCGCGCGTAATAACGACACGTGTTAAACTCGCGGGATGATTTCCGATGACAGGACGCGCTGTATTTTTTAACTCGAGCGTGATTAATTGTGATTAATGCACATACCAATGATATATGATCTGAATCGCGGCGCCGCAATTTGTTTCTCGGAGTGTCTGAGAATTATAACATAAGCGCACGTGTATCTCTCTCGCCCGAATTGCAATAATTGCTCTTCGATTGATTTACTTTTCCCACGATTATTCCACGTTTCTGGATATATCTCCGGAAGGGTTAACAAGATGTCAAGTACCTTCCTCGGCTAGATCCCCACTCGATATTGTTGTACACACACCGTAACGCAATCTGTAGAAGTAGCCATCGGATACGGGTTGCTTTGCTCTTTCGAGCGTGGATATATCCACGAACGTAAACAAGGTTAATAGCTACGGAGAGGCATCATTATTGCCGTTACGTGTAATTCATCCCGCGCGCCGTAATGAGATTATGACGTAATGGACCCTCGATCAAGCAGTCGTAATGATATCGATTATTGCTGGAAGTGTTATGATTCCGCTGACATTCTTATTTCGATTCGCGTAAACACGTGTAATATATAATAATAATAAACGTAAAATTAATTCTATATATATATTTTTCTCAAATATATTTTCTATGCAAAATTCTGTATGTCTCGCGAATCTCGCGATAGTTTCTGACTGAATTTGCAAAAATACGCTCTACCGTCATGCCTACTATTTTTTTTTTTTTTTAGCGGACATTTATAATGCGCGCCGTTTTATTAATATTTACCGAGAACTACTAGCGCGCGGACTTTCGTCAAATCGCATAAATCGGCTGTACACACATAAGCCTGAAAACCGGCTTTCAGGTGATCACCTTGTATAAACAGCCCGAAATGAGCATAACCCATCGTGCGCAGCAGCACACACGCACTCATAAAACCGTTTATCTCTCCATATTTAGCCGATGGTGTCACAGTTTCTACCGCAGAACACCATGCCGCACGATGAGATTACGTCAGTGCGAAGCGCCGCTGTGAAAAAAATCGTTTTACCTCTTAGCTGCCTTTTGGCGATTCGAGTGCTTGTTGAAAAAAAAAGAAAAAAAGAAAAAAAAAACAATCAGCTGATTGAAGTCAAACTCAAGCGACGAAAATGTAACAATGAGACGCGCATTATTTATTTGTTTTATCTGTTCATATAATTTTCAAAAGAAAGATCTTTCTTTTCTTTCACACAATTAATATTAAGAAAACTTTTTAAAAAGCTAAAAATATATTTTTAATCGTCTAATAAGAAAATCAGCCTCTTCTTAATCTTAAGAAAAATTAATAATTTTAAGTACCTCGCGATCGTGTTGCGAAATGTAAGAAGATCGATCTGTCGCGTGTACCCGAAGGGACGAAGAGATGAGAGAAAAAAAACAGAGGAAAGGAGAGAAGAATCAGAGGAGAGAAATCGGAAAGAAAAGGATAAAATCGGGCGCGAGATATAAACACCGACAACTTGCATAATCGCAATGCGTCAGCCGACGCGATTGTGCGCAGGTAACGATGGTTTGCACCAATAAGGCATGATACGTGCCCTAGATGCAGCAGAACGATCGCGAAAACGCACCTCGTTCATTATTCGTGACTAAGACATACAGCGAGATCTGTCCGATCAAGGGACATAGAAACTAATAAAATTGTACGCGTGCGAATTACAACGCGGATTTCGCGTATTAACGCGCACATATTATGTTTCGTCTAGAAATTCGTTAAATTTATTGTGCGAAGAAAAATTAAATTAATTAAATTTATTGCGGGAAAAAAGAAAATAAGAGAATAACAAAAAAAACAAAAAAACAAGATTTTGAGATCAAAACATGAAAAAAGTAGCGACAATTGATCTCGATCATAGAACAGCAATCTTGAAAACATCGGAAACATTTGATTCTTGCAGGATTTATAATTTAAATTTCCGAGATATCTATCAATTATCCAGTATGCAAAAGACAACATTCTTAGTTGCTCGAGTCCGCTTTCGCCTTTCGAAAGAGTAGTTAAAGGTTCGAAGCACGCCGCGACAAGCAAGTTAGTCGACATTCGCGAAGAACTGAAACAAATCTGCGTCTCAAAAAAACAATCAAATAAAATATCATCAAAATATATTACTGACTATTCGATTAAATTGTAGCATTCAAGTTTTAATGTTTTCTTTAGATTATTTAACGTCAAAAGCTTGGACTCACCGACTTACTATCTCATCAAAATTCCTGTCGAAAATAAAAAGTTGTTTTTTCGAAAAAAAAAAGACAAAAGAGGAGACACAGACTCGCGAAAAGCTTGATTGCGATTCGCTGTTAATTCACGTGCGACTGTTTTCGTTTAGAGAAGTGATATATTTACCAATTTTTCTCTCTCGCGCGAGAGATGGATGCGACGTCGCGAACGATCGGGAAACAACTCGTGCGCGAGCAGCTCGCACGCGTAAAAGTACTCGCTCGCCGACATACATTGTGGGCGTGTATGGTGTTTGTGTGTGTGTCAGAGAAAACGATGAGCTCTGCGCATATAAGTGTTCCTACGAGTCTAGCACGTGGTATTCTCTTTGGAGATATTTTACATAAAACGAATTATGCGGAATTAAGAATTGATGACAAATACATATAATAATATGAAAATTAACGTCCGCTATCAATGTACATTTTTACGTATCAAAACTCTATGTTTCTACTGTTATATATGTATTTCTATAAATTGAAAAAATTGTTATGCAATTCTCTCTTATTACTATAAATATCTAATTGGTATTTTTATCCACAATAGAAAATTTTTCTACTGTGTATCTACTGATTGTGAGACAACGAAATGTCTATTATCGTGTAACATAAAAACACAACATGCATGCAAGATAAAAACAGCAAAACAGTTTTGGCCAAGACTCACTGTTTGACGGCCTCGGCGAGGAAGGCGGAATTGCTGGTCTAGGTGGCATAGTCGAGCATGGCCTGCCGATCTTCGTCGGCGGTCTCAATCCTGATGGCTTCGGCTCCGTCATGTTTTATATACACACTGCAATGCAGCAAAAACATATATTGTTAGCGTAAAGGGAATGAAAGTACACGTCTCTTTAGGCAAAGAGGTTTTCTCAATTTTTAAAAAATCGCGATTACGCTCGAAAATGAACAAAATACACGCGTAACATCGTCGAATTGACGAGCATCTCGGTGTTATCGCTCACATCGATGATAATGCGCAAAGTGATAATGCAAACAACTTTGGACTGTTAAAAGATCGAGTAAAACACGGAAATTCGGCAATTGCAAGTTAACCTCAAAAGTGCGACAAAAAGAAAAAATGCAGAAAGCAGAATTTAGAAGATGCGATCTCACCTCGCGAGATGCTATTCCGAACAACACGATTAACACATTTCACAACACAATCACAAAAACCACGATTGATAAGCACGACGCAAGATGCATCCAACCAGCACGCAGAAAAATGACAACTGCTCCCCTCGTCGCCAGGCCTGCCAGTTTACCAACACGTGAAATTCCTCCGAATGAGCATTGAGTTTAAAACTTTCTCCAGATCTAATATCTAAACTCCCTATTGCGTATTATTATGGATTTCTATTGCAATTGCAAGCCGGATATACAATCAAGCGTCGCATTGGTCTGGTCGATTTACAAATTGACCACTGCGATTGGATCGCATGATTGTACATATATACACATAAGGTCTGTTCTTTTTCCATACTTTGGCTGCACTAGTTCACAGTCTACCTTTTTCCTTTTAATATGGATAAAAAAAGATAGACAGACCTATTCTCTTATGGCCGCTCTCAGTTTTCTTTAATCTTTATGGTTGTAGGGTTATATTCTGTAAGATTTGGCGCCAAATGGTTGTATTTTTTCATGTGTCAATCTTGTGCTTGATGTTGTTGTGGGATAATCTTCACTTTTATAACTGAACAACTCAATGATATAGTAATGGTTCGAAGAAAACCCGTACCGAGGTAAATATATTGTAAACTCGCACAATTTCAGAGAAAGTAATATTAACTATTTTTACAATTTCGCCGCTTCCTTCATATGTTTGTGCAATTGTATTTTCTGTATAATCTTATAGTGTAGAATATATGAGAGATTGATATAAGTGAGTGTGATGATATGTACACGTAATCTTATAATTGTTATTTGTACATAAAATAATCACAATGCATTTAAAATGTTAGGTCGTTTCAATCACGTTCTGGAGCTGACAATGCAGCAAATAAAAACAGAGTGAGTAGCATTAATATATAATCACAAATGCAGTTAACAGATTATACAAACTTATAAATGCATCACATGCACTGTATTATATTAAATCTCATTCTCTTTGAAGCTGTTGTTGTGCGATATTTGACAATTATTTTTCAGACAAATGTTTTAGTAAACAGAAGAAAGCCAGGAGTTAGAGCCTTGCAGGAAATTAAGTATCTGAGAAAAACCACACACTTTCTCATACCCAAGTTACCTTTTGCACGAGTAGTCAGGGAGATCATCATAGACTTATTTCCCAGGCAGGAAATTACCAAGTAAATAAATTATCTTTAAAATTTAAAAACAGGTTTTACTATTTTAGTAAAGTACTATGTGATACAAGAAATATTCTAAAATTAGTCAAAATTTTCTGGTGAAATAAAAATGTATAGATATAGAAGTGATTTCAATGATGTTTAGAAGTCTGTAGATTAAGTCTGATTGTGGGTTGATATGATAAGAATTACTTCCTACAGGATACAGGCTTCTGCTCTAGAAGCTTTACAAGAGGCGGCAGAAATGTATCTTGTGCAATTCTTTGAAGATTCGGTGTTGTTGGCATTGCATGCAAAACGAGTTACTCTTATGCGAAATGACATGATTCTAATGCGTAGGTTGAGAGGTCGCAATGATATTATCAACAGATAAAACTTTTGTCTTATATACGTGTGCCTTAATAGTTTTAATATATTAAAAATAGCGCAGGTTTGAAAATAAAAAGATATATTTGTAAAGTATATAATCTTAAAATTTCGTCTGTTATTACAGATAAAAATTATATTTTGTTTTTATGTTCTGTTTGATTAAATAAGTAGTTAGATATCAACATTTTAAGTAAGCATATATATCATTAAAAGGGAGATAAACTCAGGGAGATAAAATCAAATTTTATACAAATTAATTTAAATCTATTAAATCTATTAACTAGCTGTTTTTTTAAAAGTTATTTGTAAAACACTAGTTATTTTATATTTTGTATATTCTATGACGATATTCTGCGATTAACTTTTTGCGGTTTAACTCTGCACTTTTTTCTATTATACAATTTAGTAAGATCTAATAAAATATAGGATATATCCAGTGTTTGAAATAAATAAAAAATATTGTCTCAAAATATTAACATAATACCGCAAATAGTTAATGACGGATAATGATTGTAACAAAAGAGAATTGGACATATTTTATCAAATTATATGCTGATAATTTTGTAAGAATAAAATCAAAATAAACATAAAAAGAATGCTTCGTTATTAAGACGATTTCTGGATTTTCAAACTTAGTTTCTGAAAGAAAGGAAAAAGCTTTCTAGCAAGATTTTAATAACAAATTTCTTGTTTCGCTAAATAAACTTTATTTCTGAGAAACATTCAAACATTTCGATAAAATTCGTAACTTTACGAAACTTTGGTAAAATATACAGTTTTGCGAGAATCAGGCGGATTTCTTAAACTACACATAACCGAAGCGTCGCCGATTCGATTCTCTCTCTCGGCGAGAGAGCGTATCGGACGATTGGTACGATAAAAACAGTGTTAAAGAATAAAATATTGCGCGATCTGAAACAATAATCACGATTACATATCGCGTGTCTTGGTTACTGAGCGCGTTTATCGCACGCGCGCGATATTCTTTATCGAAAATTCACACAAATTTGTTTTCAGACACAAAAAATACCGAGACGCGTAATAACGATCGATTAAAACGATATGTGTTACAAAAGTTGTGAGAAAATACGGTTGAATTAAATTAGTATCAAGTAAAAAAAAAAACGTTTAATTATCTTTTTCAAGATTTTCAAGAAAGAATGTCGGCGAATCGTGCGTTACTACTAAACTCCTTGTACACTTGTGTGTATATATACAACATTTTCAAGTGTTAGCTGCAATAAGAACAACCATGATTTGCAATTGTGTAAACTTACGCAAATCACACGCGTTTTTTTTTCCTTATAAACATTGTCTAAAAGAAAAGAACTGCCTAGAAAAATAGTATTACAAATAACGATCTAGCCGCCTTTTACAATTCGTTCGTTTTCTATATATTAATTGTACAATATATATTTTATATGTATATACAATATAATTCTACGAGAAAAAAATACAATACAAAAACGCACCTGAAAAAGCAGGCCAATTCCCGAGTCCCGAGTTTTTATAAAACTCGAAGACTTTTATTAAGACACTTGTCGCATGCTTTTAGGCACAACATTTCGCTATATATACTTTCATGCTGCCTGTCATTGTACACGAAGCGGATTTACGGAAGTCCGCGCAGTATTCAAAATACTTTTTCGCATCGCGAAATTAAATAATAATAATAATAAAAAAACAAAAGAAACGAAGTAACTCAGAAATCGCCGAAGGCGATCGCTGAATACTTTCGCGAACAACGGTCTGAAAGACTGAAGACTCTCAAATCAATTAACTACAGTTTTTGAAAAATGTGATTTTTCAACGTGAATATATTTTTGAGTGAGTTTTAAAAATTTTTAAACAGATTTCTTCAAAATCTTTTTTGCACTTTTTTTGCGATAGTTTTGTCATTGTATGCGAAGTTTTTTTTAGAGAATCTTTAAAAACTTGTTTATTGACCGTTGTTTATAAGTATGCAAGCTTTACTTCTTTAAATTGCGGAATTAAATAACAAGAAGTTTTTTCGCGCTTTATTTTTTCATAAATGACCGCACTTTGTTCACGCACTTGTCCATAAAGTTTCGTTTGCGTTTGGGTTCCGCGCCCGCTGGTAATGATAACAGCGAACCCGGAGTTTTTGTGCGAGTTCTAGGCCCGCCATAATCGTTCGACGAGATACTCCCGTCAGAGTCTAACCCCGCACCACAACTCCTCGATGCTTTCAACAGCATCGTCGATCTGTCGTCGTCGTCGTAATCGTCGTTCTCATCGCCGCTTCGCGCCGTTAGCTCTTTCTGCATCGCCTGACTGGTTTTCTGCTCTTCTATCTGATGCTCCTGATACTGCTTACTAGACATCGCTGTCGATTGTCCGTCTGAACTGAAGTTTCGACTCGGTTTCAAAGGACGCGCCGACATAGTCTCTTTCTCACTCTCGTCTTTATCCGAGGACGTTTGTATTGATTCAATATCAAACATTTTCGGCTTCGTCCTAGGAGCCGGCGTGGGTTCGTTCTTGGCCTTAACTTCGACGTTAGGCTTCTTTTGATTCTCTTCTGAAACGGTTTTATCCTCGTCCGGATTTGTCGGAGTATATTCCCGAGTCTTCTCATGCTGTTGTGTCTCTTGCTTTTCGCCATCGTTTTTCGTCGCGATGTCTTCGTCCAGCAAGCCGTCCAGACTTCGCGATCTCGGTCTAGGAAGCGGTGGTCGTTGGACGATCGCAGAAGAAATCGGTGATTTTCGCTCTTGATCTTGCTGATCCAGCAGCTCTAACGAGCGGGAACGCGCCGATGGCGAAGGAGGTTGCCGCGGCGGTCTGCGTGGCACTGCCAGACTGTTGTTGTTAGCTCCCGTGTGTACGTACTTGAAACGGGGTGATGTCGGTGGCAGACCCATTAACCAACGAGACGGACTTGACGACTTTTTAAGCCTGGAATGAAAACAAGTATTTGTTGCAAGATTACGATTCCGATAGTTTTCTCTGATCTTTTCTTTCTGGTGTTAAGTAAGAAGAAAAATAATTTTAAATCTCTTTAATTTTTGTTCTCCATTTTTTTATATCGAAATCTGATCGACACCGTTACAACATGCGACTATACATTTAAATCACTAATCGTATGAACAACATCGTATAAATATCTAAAGAAATATCTTCTTACACATGAATGTATTTAAAAAGAAAAAAAAACACCTTCACCTTTGAACTATAAAAGCTTACAATAAACACATAAATAGGATTTATAAGAAACTTGTAAAAGTTAAAAGAGAGACACAAACAGGGCAATAAACAGGGACAAATATAATGCAAAGGTGTGAAGGAAGCAGGAGGAGATAGTAACGTATTGACATTGTTTAAACATCAATAAAGAATTTGTATCGCTGACTGACCTAGTCGTGATTGTCATTGAGCGATTCGCAATCTTGGCTGCGTGAAAACAAAAATTGATGATTACATTAGTGGAGCTCGCTTCAAAGTCAAATTGTAAATCGACTCGTTAACGACTGGTAAGAGTCCAATGATTTCTTAGGAACTTAAGTTAATGAAAGGCTCACAAAGGCTCTTTTATAAATATAGTCCTAATAATTTCTCATCAACAAAGTCAGGATCTTGATACTCTAAAGAGTTAATGAATTCTACACGTTAGACTTTTTCCTCGACGTTAACGAATCGATTCGGTCGTCAAATCAATATTAGAGCTGTGCTAAATTATAACAGGGATAACTACCTGCTCGATATGGCTGTGGGCGGGCCATCTAGTCAGTCTCGCCCGCCTGTAGAATCCTTGTCGCTGCCCCTGCTTTCGTTGCTGTGCATCCGCTGATAGTTGGGCGGCTGTCGTACGTTCGTGCTGGCAGGTGTGCTCGGTTGGGTCACGTCCTTGGGCGCCATGCTGCGCGGGATACCGCCAGAGAGCTCAGATCTTACAGGTATCTCGCCTCGCATAAACCTTTTCAAGAAACGGAAACTTAAGTTACAAATATCTTTGGAAAAAATACACGTTTAGAATGACGTAATTAAATAAAACTAGTTTAAAAGGTAGGTGCTATCTGTCATGATTTGTTAATTATAAAACAAGCTTACAGCTTTAACATTTGATTGATTTACCTTTCTAATTTGTCTACGCAGGCATCTTGATAGTCGTGAATCCAGCGGACACCGTTGAAGTGACACACCGCGCGCATGTCTTCGGGAAGTTCTTCAGGCTCCGGCCATTGGAAGTTGTCGATTATTGGGATGATGTTGCACTGAGATTGCAACGCAGCGACAATCTCCTGTAAGTACAATCGACGGCTCGAGGTGAAATATGCGACTTTTAACGGTTTAACTAATAAAACGCAAACAAAAAAAATAGCATATAATTTCTCAGTAGTTTTTACTTCAATTGAATAAAAAATATCTCTTTAACATCTAGCAATTGTGCGAATAAATAGGGTTTTTGAACTTACTCTATGAACCCAGTCCTTACACTCGCTGTCCTGTATACATCTCTCTAAAGCCTGGGGAGTTAGCACAAGGAGGAAATGTTTAGCTTGTCTGATGCTCTGTAACAGATTGTTATCGAACTTGCCAGCCTCGAGTCTCTCGACATCGATGAACACTGAAAAACCGCGTAGCTGCAGGTGCACCTTCAATAAACTTGCCAGTTGCGAGCCATTCGATCTGCGATAACTAACGAACACATCGAGCGACTTGTCAAGCGATTCCTCGCACGAACTGAACTGATTGTGTTGTACGTTCTTAATAGCGTCGAGTATCCTGAGCCGGTGGATGCTGTTAGTGATGCCGCACTCGGTCAGCAGCTGATCTTCCGACAGATTGCGTATCGAGTCCTTGTCTACGCCGGCGTTTAGCATGCTGTATGTATAGATCGAGAATTCCTGGCCGATGGACTGCAGGAAGCTGTTGAGGTTGCCAGTGTCGCGGCTACTATAATCGGCCATCTTCTTCAGGTTCTGCAATTCGCGGGCGAACCTGCGTCGCATGATGCCGTTTGTCAAGCCGATGTCCTCGCGCAAATTCTCCTCCGTTAGCTGCAGTAAGAGATCACCATCCACTCGGCTCTCAACGAAGTTCGGAGCGACCTCGGCGAAACCGATCTGCTTCACCCATTCTCGAACATCTTCAGTAGACCACAAAGGTACCTGTTGGCTGAGTTTGTGCGGAATTTCTTCCCCGATCAATCTCAAAGCTTGGGCCGCGTACTTGGACGCGATCGCATTTGGACAACTAGCGACTTTCTTCAGCGGCTCAATAGCGCCGATCGTCCGGAAGATTTCGGTGTTGCCCTGTCGTTTCTTGATGCCCGCTTCCATGCAGAAGTGGAAGGCCGCGAGGTTGCGGGCCTCCTCTCGCTTCGAGCTCAGCACCGGCACCAACCTCTCCAGCCAGTTCTTACTTTGACCGTGAGCGTGCGCGAGATTGGACTTGGCGAACTCGTAAGGGTTGTGTGATGTAACGAACGGTTCGACGAGATCGAGCGTACCGGATTTGAGAACCGCAGCTTCGATCTCCTTGTTGGCGACCAACACGGCGATCGCCAGACAGGCATAGTATTTGATATTGTCGTCATTGTGAAAGGCCAACGGAAAGAGCCACATCGGTACCTTACGCTTGATCATCGCTTCCTGATTCTCAGCGCCGCCGTATAACGACAAATTCGCGAGCGCTCCAGCGCAGTGTCGCAGCGTCTCCACGTCGTTCTTCCGACACTCGAACAATACCGCGTCCAAACCTCCCAGTCTGATCACGTCGCTGCACGTGCCTTCGCTGTGTTTGAACAGATGCTCGAGGATGCCGGTGCCGACGCGTGAGTGATCCACTGAGTTGGCGTTTTTTGTGCATACGCACGCAACGTTCACTACCTTCTCCAGACCGTTTTCAACCACATGGGCGCGGTTTTCCGTTGTCAGACATTGCTCCAGTAGTCTGGCCGACGAGAATTGCAGCTCGTGATTGTTCGCAACGCAGTTTGACATCAGTAGATCAAGACCACCAAGGGTTCTCAGGGTGTTGCACAAAGTGTAACCCAGTTCGTGGCCATGCGTCGGTACCGCCCAGGCCTTTCGGATGATTTCGTTCACTCTGTTCAGCAGCTGCGGCGCTTTGGTGATGCTCTTCCCGCTGTCCGCGCTCGCCTTCAAACGTTCAACGAAGCTGTCCAGCAGGTTGCAATACTTGGAGATCGCGCAGTCCACATCCTGCGGATTCGACTTGGAGCACAGAAGGTCCAAATCGTCCAGTGGCAAGGACAGCAGCTCGTCCTCGGCCGTTGGCGGTCGCATGCCGTTCATCAGTTGATTAACCGCGCTCGCTGCGCTGATCATCGACGACTTGGATGAGCTCACGCCCGACTTGGACGCGATCGTGATGCTCGATTGCGAACTCGACGCCATGTGTTTTTCGTGATTGAAGATGCCGCTCGACGTGACCGTCTGTCGTTGCTGCTGCGCCGCCATCGCTTTCTGCAAAGTACAAAAATATCTTCGATATTCGTCGAGAACTATAACTTCCGAGTCGTCGAGAGAGTAATATGCGAATTATACACGTGTGTTACAACAAAAAGAAAAAAGTAAAAAAAAAATATTTGTTTTTCAAGTTGTGGAATGACTAATTGTGAAATGTTACATTTCAGAAGTACCATTCGCGAGTCAAGACTGCACTTTCTCAACATCATCGCGATTTTCCAGACCGCGATCGCGCGTTTTTCTCGTCACGCGAATGTCTCGCGTGAGTTCGCTTTTTCGACTGCGGTTGGATCGCGAGTTCGCCGGCGTTTAAATCATCGCTCGTTGCATCGCGGATATATAGAAACCGCGCTAAACGCCGACGTAATTTTCGCGTGCCCAAAATACAGAGCCGGCCACCGGCGGCTGCGTTCTCCACATCGTTAAGAATGACGATTTACGATTTGGGCTGTCAGTAAAATCCGATGGATTTTAATGCGCATTTCTCTCCTTGACGATACGCCAGAAGCGCGAAGTGCATACCGAGTGGTAAAACAACGTTTTGCGTTTTTCCGCGAAGCAAAATGGATTGCGACGATCGTCTTTGCGATGAAATAAAACGAGAAAAAGAAAGAAAATTGAACTTCCCTACCTTCTCGGAAGTGAACGAATCGCTTTGAAGTTTCATGGTGGACGCCGCCACGTTGTTGCTCTCCTGATGTGACAGATCGCCAGCTTTCAAGCTTCTCTGTTCCTGCAAAAGAAAGGCAACATGAATTTCGCAACGCCTCAACATACATTTAAACTCTTATTTAAACTTTTTCTTAAAGTTCAGATAACAAACGCAGGAAATTTCATATCAACTTTTATGTTTTCTATAAAAAAAAAGAAAAAAAAAAAAGAAAACAAAATTACTACAATTGTATAGCAAATCGACATAATCATTTCGTGATTCATGAAGAATCGCTTTATCGCTGTACTACACTCACGACGTTTGCGCTGATAAGTTAAAATATCTATTGCACCGCAGTAATTGTTATTTATTATAGCAGGCGAATATTTTTCTCGCATCTAAAACGAATTCCTTTCGATGGAAGATTCTTCTAATATTTTAATCATCCTAATTTCCATAAGAGCTTGTCTCTCAAATCCGATCGTTACGTCAGACACATTCGGTAGTGACACTCTGTTGTGGCGAACGTTCGGCCGCGTTGCAGGGAATTAGCGTGTGTTATCGAAGGTTCACTTATGATGCGCTCGCTAATTTAGCGAGAGCGCACGACAGCATCCCGGGTCGCACAATTGTTGCACTGAGATGATTCGATTTTTTTCGACGTGGCCCGACACACGCTCTGCCACAACACGCGTTTAGCAATCAATAAAATTAGATACGCGCGGATCGTTCGTTTAAATCTTCTCTCGCAGATTGTGTCGCGATTGAACAAAACGACGATCGAAATGTCGCGCGCGAGCAAACGATATCGCGCACTCAGCAAATTATTCAGTTAAATATTTAAAACACTTTTTTTATTATCACCGTTCTACGTAAGAAAGAAGAGGAAAAAAAGAGAATAATTTTAAATAATTACAATGTTCAACCGTTGATTAAACGGTTGATCAATTGAGATTACTGACAATGGAGATAAAGTGCGGTACACGTCGCGCGGGTTCTTATCGCTATCGCCGGCACTTCCTCACGTATCAGCGTACGACACAGGCTCGTACTTTTCCCCGCGAGACTTCGCGACACAATGATCCGCATTGTGAAAAGCTCGTTGATCTCGCGTCTCGAATATCTCTTCTCTTTTTCTTTTTCTTTCTCCTATCTTCTCCTCGTCATACACGCTCTCTTGACGTATTCTTCTAAATATAATTCGAGCGCGTGTCGTCACAGACGCCTGTTACGCGACGTATTAAAGTTTGATCCGTCGACGACTCTGTCGCCTCGCTTTGCTAATTCGTGACGTCGCGATAACACGAACAAACATGATCAACGTTACAATCAACCGGCGCAAAAGAGAACGTTTATTTCGCGCATCATCATGAAAATCGTCCGACTGCAGTCGATGCATTTTGTCAAATGCAATTTTCATTTCCTCTTCTTCTAAATTTGAGTCTTCACATTATTTTGACATGAGCGAATGTTGAGACTTTTCACTCAAGTATCAACTCGCCACCTTTTCTGCTTTATGTTTGAACGGTAGTGTGTGCGCGTGTGTGACATTTCGCAAATTCTTAAACGGTACACAAACTCGATTTTAAACGCGTGGTTTTGAGACTGTGACTTGCCACCGGATATTTTCACGAGCGTTTGAGTCAACGACGAGCACAAGTTTGAGAGTAAATAACTTACCATTCGCGAATGTTCAAAATGTTTTCGAGGCAACACACCACGATGTATCGGCCACGGCGCGCTCATATTTCACAATCGAAACTCACATCACACTTTAAACGCAGAATCAATGATTATTTTTTTCTCAATTAGAAAAATTAAAAAAAAAAAAAACTTGAAAATAACTTGACATAAAAATAAAGCATGTAATTCAACTCATTCGTCTTCATTATATAAATTACAGAAAAATGTCGAATTCTTATTAAGTTCGTTTCTTATTTCCAATTCTACTTGTCTAATATTAATAATTTCAATTCAAATTCTCTGATTAACGTCAACAAATATTCTCACTTGTTAAATTACATGTATGTTTTCTGTACTAACAATCATAAAGACGAGATAAACGATATGGTTTTCGATTGGCAACGAACACGAGAGTCGTAGATCACACTTTAGTTGCGCGAGCGTGATGGTAGCGCGGCGCAAACTAATCTCAACTCGCGTTTAGACGCGATTCACTACCCAGCGAGAGTTTAATTTCGTTACGCCCACCGTGCGTAAGATGCGACGACGAGGTAGAGGAAGAGACGAGAGAGAGAAATAGGAAGAGAGAGAAATGCATTCCGAGCGTCAATCACGTAATCGGCTTTTTAACGGTCTCGTACCCGTTGCTACTATTTTTCGACCAGCCTAGAAATAGTGCGAGAACGAATCACTCAACGCGAATGACTCGTCGTTCGTTTCGATTTCACACCCGCGGACAACATCAAAAGCGTCAGGTGTTGTGCGAATCAAACGCACATTCTAAAAACTTTCACACTCGCGCTCTTGGCAGGATTTTCGCGATCTCATTTGCGCGATTTGTGATGTAAACTGTCTAGAGTTTATTTAAAAAAAAAAAAAAAACATTCGTAAAATATATTGTAATCAAAATGTGAAATGTAAAGTTTGTATAAATTTTATACGAATCGCAAATATTATTTCAGATTGTCTCCTCATAAAATCGATATCCAGAATAAATTTGCTTCACTGTAATCTTGTTTTTCAGTTTGCGTAAATTGCTTATCGATTGTATTCTATTGAACTCTTATCGTTGTAGCGTTTTTTATCAGTCAATACGACCAACGATCACCTTTGTTCGCGACCTTGAAGGCGCCCGACAGAGTGTCACTCGGTTGGCAATTTAACCAGAAACAATCCATTTGCTTTATTTCGGTTCTACGACACGACAGAGAGAGATATCGGCGAAAATTTGTAAAATTTCCTGTCGTCATCTTTTGGCACGTTTTCCGGCTTTTCCACCAAAATCTGAACGATGATCTCACGCATCGCGTCACGTAGCGGCGCTAAATGAATGGCGAACCAAACAAACGAGTCTGACGACAAAACGCACGATTCTATTTTCACACTCACGACGACGTCTCGGAAGAAAAAGAGGTTTCTGTTTCTACCGAATGTTCGCAAGTCCAGGGGGAGACACAAAGCGATCAAATATATACACAAAGTGTGACAGTTCTCATTATTTTTAAGTTGTGGCAAGAGAAAAATAATGCAAACTGATCAGTTAGTTTTTTGCTTGCTTTTGAAACTCAGAACAATTCGATTGGTCAAAATTGTCGTAGGTACCGTTTGCGAGACACCTTCATCCGAGATTTGAGAACGACGATACGGTATCGTATCCCTAGGAGGCCTCGCATTTGGGAAGAAGCCCCGCGCCAATAACCTGGACAATTGTTGTCCCATGCAACGGCGACATGCAACCAAGAAAAATCGACCGACCACCGACCAAGCGACCGCCAACGAGAAGCGTTGCGAACAAACTGCCACTATGCGGGAATATCGACCCGGGGGTTGCGACGACTTACTTTCGCACTCGGCCATCCCCGTGACTATTACCATTCACCATGGAAACGGAAGTTTCTTCGTAATAGAGAAGCAGAAAAGTAGGACAAAATAGCTCGAGTCGAAAGAAATGTTAACAAAGCATGTAAAATATTTTTTGTCTTAAAAAAAAAAAAGAATGTTTTTGATAGTTTAACGGTTTCTTAATTGTGTGGAGCATAAGAAAGAATTTTAAAATAAAATAAATAGATTGCTTAAAGTTCTAGGTATAAATATTTATACGTGACCACAGCAGCTTTTAAAACCCATCTGGTATATTTTGTGTTAACAAGCTATCGAAGATCTGGTTGTTCTTTACTTTAGTCTACTGACATCTATTGGAGCAGCTTGTAAGTTGCGATTGCCGCAAAGATAAGATGTATTGAAAGATGTATGCATTTATCAGATACATCTTTACAATCTCATTTTATAATTTGTCATTAATCGCGAGCGTCTGATTAAAAAAAAAAAAAAAAAACCAAATCACGCGCAATGGACTTTGAATTTATTTCGTGCTTGTGCGACAAACATTTCGATCGTATATACAATAAACTCGCGCCGATTTCGCAAATTGGACGGAAAATGATCCGCAACAAAATTGCATATATGCTGACAGTCATTTCATACGCGCGTCACAAGGCCGACACGTGGGGTCAAGGATAGCATGGCATGCTCGTGGAGAAAAAAAAATTTGTAATGGCCGAACACACCCACGAACGAAATATGGCACGCAATCGTCCCGGCGGTTTTTCGAGTCGGACACGCATCTTTTCTCGCGTCCCAGGAAACACGACAATTTATCTTCCGTCCGCACTAGTCGGGAGCTCTTTTGTTGGCGAGTAAACCTACGCGCGAGTCACGCAAAGATGCCATCAGAGAGAAAAGATTAGATTCCGTGTTCGGAAGATTATTCATTTTTGTAATCAAGTTAAATTAATGCAAAGCGCAGCACTTTGCAAATTAAAATGTTGTAGATAAAATATTCTTCTCTCTCTGTGATAAGAGACTGGAATAATGGATGGACTATAGACATGTATTTTGATGACTTACACATTTTTTTTATGCGATAATACTTTACGCTTAAATAGTTTATCATTTTGTTATATCGTTTTAACAGACTGGGTACAAATAAAAGCGCTTAAGATTCTAGTTTTACGAGACATCTCCGTAAGTTTTTTTATTACTATATTATTTCACTTTTTACATTTCTGCTTTGTAAGAGAAATTGGATAACGGATCTTCGAGATTAATCATCAGATTCGGAACGAAGCTGGCTCGATTTCTAGCGGGTGACCCGAATCGCGTGTAGCGGAGTGGCAGTTTTCGTTTCGTGATTTATTTACGTTCGACGCGGCGTGTCGTTGTCTAAATTTAGTCGAATTCAGCTAGGTCGGCTACTACGTGACTTTTGAGTCAGCAGCATACGGATTTTTGAATGCGAGCCAGACCAACACTCCTCATCTCGATGCCGAGAGCGACACGATGTCTCACGATTACTTACACACGAGGGCTATACTCTCCGAAACTTTCCGCCTGTCGCGATTGTGCGTGTATCTCGCGTCTCTTTTGCGAAATGAACGCCTTGGCCGATAATCAAGGTCGAGATTTGCGGTAGCTATCAAATGCACACACACGAGAAAACGCAACTGTCGACGACACGCGCGAAAAACACACGACGGTTTCTAAAAGGCGAAGCTGTGATACTCCGAGAATTCATTTCAAGCGAAATTCGACCGATTCTGACGCGATTTTTTAATACTTTTATTCGCGTCTGCATTTAATATATTTTTTTATGTTGAATTCTCGACATTTAACATCTACATTTAATATCACTTCTTTCTATCTACAAGATTTTTTAATTTTTATTACATTGTATTTTTGTTAAAAATCTGTCTTGTTGTCAGAAATATCGAAGTGAAATATTTCTCGTCCGGCGTATTTTACGACATTACAACAATGGACGGAATTTTCATTTCAGCGAGACACGCGACACAACACAACTGAGGAAAACGCAACGTACGCGCGTGTCAACGACCCCCTCAATAGTGCCTTAACTCGCGAGTTTCTGCACGCCGCTTCGTGCCAAATTATTCGAGCCGCACCCACCAGAGCCTTCTTCTCGATCCTTTTGTCTTCCGAACGAGAAAGGTCAGGCTACGAGAGAGAGAGAGAGAGAGAGAGAGAGAGAGAGAGAAAGAAAAAACAGACGCTTCAAAAGACGACATCGAGAAGAACCTTGAGAAATCTCTTCTTTGTTTTTTTTTTTTTTTTTTCACTCACACCGTAATTTTTAATTCAAAGCACTTCTACAAACGCGCGTGTCTTTAATTACGAAGTTCGAGGACGATTTCACATGACTTCTCATGAAGTGTTTACATTGCGGCAGTAAAACTCACGAAGAGAGCTTTAAGTTGTTCACGACTGCCGTGCGAAGTGTGTTTACAGTTTTTGCGTTTTATTTTACGCAAGGTTATTTTTAATTACACAAACGTTACTCACCCTCGCGGCAGCGATGCTCTTTTCCGCCGAGACGCCGTCGAGCTCAACGCGCGCTCTCGCAGCCGTCGCGGCGCTCTCCTCCTTGTACGAGACGTCGCCCGTTTGCAGGGCTCTCATCTCGGCGCTGTTCGCCGTCGCTTTCTCGGCGCTAAATCCATCCGTAACGACCTGAATAAACGAAGAATCGATAATTAGAAGAAGAAAAATCAGTAAAACAGAGTTTCACTTTATACAATCCGTGTGTTCTATTTTTGAATCCGACGTTTTTTCCTAAGCGCGAATAGACAGTCCTTGACCTAGACTACCTGGAGGAAGCCGCACCTTGGTAGCTAAACATCCGCTGCGCGTCTAACATCGTCGACGAGCGAATGTAACGTCTATCGAAAGTGACGTGCGCTTGGCAAATCAGAACTCAAGTTAAATGCGTGCAATTTTTATCAAATATATTTGCAAATACGCGTTAGTTCATACATTAAAGGCAAACATCGATAACAAAATCAATTTTGTTTTCGCTATTATCGCATCGTTTAGTTGCTTTACAAATAGAACATGGTTTTATTTTAATCATTATATTATTTTACGGATTATCTATGTAAAACTATTGATACAGAAATAAATTCTCGAAGAATATCAAACATGCGAGAAAAATCACCTTCGTCTTGGAAGCGCTCGTCATCTTCTTCTGTTCGAATTTCATGGTTTCCTGACCAGCGGGTAAATTCGCTATGTTCGGTATGTTTATCGGTGGGCTTATGCCGTGATGAAGATTGTTCAAAGAATTCAGAGAACTCAATTGAGACGGGGAACCGCCTGTCAATGTGACAGCGTCGCTGACAGGTGGCGGCGAGTCCGAGTCCGGAAATGTCACAAGCGGTTCTGTGAGATCGGTTTCTTCCGGTCCATTGCTGTCTCTGCAACATGAAAAAAAAAAAAAAAAAAAGATTTTATGAGAGAGAAAAGTTTGCAAAAACGACACAGAGTCGAGCGCAATAAAGCGAGTATTTGAATTTACTTCGATGTTAAATCGCGAGAAAAAGATATGCAGTCCATCAGTTTTGCAGCAAAAATTTGTTTATTTTTCGTTGTGACATAATTGTGAGATTATCTCGCATTTCATCGGGAAATACGTAAAACGCGCGACATGTGAGCAATATGTTAAAAATAATCCGACCGTCTCGAAAATAGCGCGAAACAGAGAATTTTTATGTATACAAATGTTCACCGACTCCCGGAGCTTTTAAAGTTACGCAAGTCTTTGTAGTTATGAAGTCTCTGAACACGTGTTTGAGTTTTGAAAAAAACGAAGGAAGTGAATCATCGAGCTTCTAATAACTTTTGGATTATGTGGTTGAAAATAAAAAACTCCTCGAATTTTGAAGATGAAGTCAACGCGTTTTCAAATTACAGCGCGCTGACACAGCTGATGTCATCGATTTTATTTAAACGTTCAAGTATTCACAAAAAATTAGATCGATAATGTTTTTCGTGCATCGCACGAAACGTGTATATCAGATGGGCATGTAAATATACATATAGAAAATTTAGAAAAAAAAAACTACTAAAAGTACTTTAAACACACGAGCGATCGCTTCTGTGAGAAAAGCTCACGAAATCGTTGAGGAAACGCGAGTTTCGCACTCAACACCGTTTTTTCGAAAACACCGCGAACGAGCATCTGACGAGAGAGATCATCGCTTTTATTTACTCTGTTTCTCTAAAAAATTAAATGCAGAAAGATTTGCCGTCAAAAAGCGTAACGTTTGAAAAACCAACCTGTCGACGAGATTCTCCATGCTGCTGCGCAGTCGTTGCGAGAAGTTGGTCGAGATGTTCTTCATCTCGGAGATGCCGCGCTTGAGTTCCGTCAGATCGTTCTTCATGGAGCTCGCTTTCATCTCACTCGACGAGGACGAGGTGAGAATCCTCTGCGAGGATTTGGCCACTCGGCTGCTCGTGCTGCTCGTGCTACTGCTGGTGCTGGTGCTGCTACTCTGATGTTGGCTCTGATTCGTCGTCAGCATCTGCCGAGTCAAAAGCCGTTTTCGTTCTATTTAAGATCCGCGAAAGACTGACTGACTCATCCCGTTTTCGCCCCCTTATTCTGTATCTATCTCTGTCTCTCGAACTTTTGAATTTTGAACGCTACATAAAAGCTTTAGCACAGTCACGTAGTCATCAACTCGAGTTTCGTCGCGATCAATAAATATTAACACAAATTGTGCAATACTTCGTATTTTCAATTTCATCCGCGAGAAAAACACATAGACTCACGCGTGCGTGTCACGTCATAAAATTAGATAATGTTCGTTCTTTTTTAGCAAATCGGATTATAATAATTCTTCGAGAAAGCGAACGGAGTTCGAAGAATGTAAACAGGCGTTTGCGAGTGAATGTAACATCGCTGGCCGTGGGCCAACAGTCATTACGAGACGACGCGCGATGACTCGGCCAAAAAGCCTGGAATAAGAAAAGGGCTCGGTAAATTTAGAAAGAGGCAACGTTCTCTCGGGAAGCGAGAGGAGGGACCTTGAAACCACGCGACGCAGTGTAACCAAGGTTCACCGCGGGTTCGCGCCGGACTCCGGATGGAAAAAGAAAATAAAAAAAAACACACGTGGGCGAGATCATGTTGCGTAAAATACTTGTAGACTCGACGAGCGATCGGTTCTGATTGCACGACGATCGCGGCGATGAACAGACAATGGAGCGGTGTCACGTCGTAGGACGAAAATCATTTTGACGTCAAAGGCATATCATAAAGGTGTATCACATTTTAAACTGTACGTCGTCGTCGTCATCGGTGTTCAAACGAGACTCGAAAAGAGAACTGAGCAAAAATTTTCAAAGACGTACGTAACTTCGGCCATTGCAATTTTGTCGGTTTGACCGATATGTAAGCCGGCAATGACGGCTTATTTTCGGCGCTTTTAACAGACAGTCGTGATGGAATCGCGACGGGTGAATAATTCCAAGTTTCCGTATACTCGCTTTCTCGGGAAATTCGTCTCAGATGTGGGCGTCGGAGGCGTCGCGCGGCACCTCTGATCGCTATAGCTGACGCAGAATTAGTTTAGCGACGAGATTGTAGACCGCGTAATCCTCGAATCGCAAAAAAGGTAACAATCACGTTTTCTCTGAAGCGGTAACACTTGAATAAATATCGTAACACATATCGCTCGCGACTCGCTTCTGCTGAATATGCACAAGTAACGCGAAGTGTGCGAAAATACCAACGTTAATCTCCGACTGCATTCGTTCTCTTTTGTTTTTTTTTTTTTTTTTAAAGAACGTATATAAATTTGATAAGAAAAACTCGATGAAAAATTAATTAATGAATAAAAACAAAATGTAAAATTGCATAATGTAGCTTTCAAGTTTGATTCGCAAAACTGGCGCGTGTAAAAACCTTTCTGTCATCGAGTAAAAATTCTATGCGCGTGTCAATTGGCGGAAAACTGTACAAAGGAACGTGCAAAGTGATGGTATCCGACTCCCGCAGAAATACAAGTGACGAGTCTTCTTTTCTTCGTGTTCAAAGAGTCATTCGTGACAGCGTCTTGCAGCGTTCGAAAAGTATGCGCAAATATTTGCGAGCGGAGGAAGGGAAAGAGAAGATGCTGCGGATGATGAGTGACGTGATGCGTTCTGCCGGTCACCAGATTGTTTTTCTTCTGAAAGTTCTCCATGACGGTATGCATGTCTCCGTTTTCGGCTGTGTCCACTGGGAACTCCGACATCTGCAACAAGCGTCGACGCGTCGTTGAACAATCCGACTTCTAAACGCGTTTTACCAAAGTCAAAATAATAGAAATTTACTGTAAAAAAAATTAATGAAAAATTTCTAACGTCTTTTTGCATTTTTATTTTCAAGAAATAAAGTGTATATTTACTATTACGTTGCTGAATTTTGCAACAATCGAATTTCGTTGTGTTACAATTCGAATGTTATGTTTGTCTTAATAACCGTGTGCTAACGAGTATTTTATTATTTGTACGATCGCTCGGTAATTAAACTGGCGCGTCGTCGTCGCAGGAATTCGCCGACACTGCAGGGCCTAATAATAGGCCCGAGGAAGTGATTGGCAGCGTGACTTTGGCAAGAGAAGAGAGCAGACCGATTTTGAGCGCGAAGAGCTCGCGCCGATCTTGCGCATATACTGCGCTACTGCGTCGCGTTCTCGCAAACGAGCAAAATAATATGCTGCAGCTCCGTGCCCACGCGTGTTAGTTTGTAATATGAAAAACTTCGTCCGAGAGAAACCGCGCGATCTCGAACCCGGATCTCGCAATCAAACGCTCCGATTTCTGAAGTGATCGAGCTTTCTGATTTCGCAATTTTCAAAGAGAAAGAGAAATAGTGAAAAAGATAGAAAATGCATATTTGCAATTTTCGAATAAAATAACTTAATCGATTTTTTTTACGAAAAAAATAATTGCGATTCGATCTCTGATAAGACATTACAAGTCTACACTTTTGTGTTACATTGCGCAAACATAATTTCATAACACAAACAATTAGAGTCGCCAAAAACAACATTTTGAATGTGTAACTTAAGTATATTTTTAAGAACATGAAATTAACAACAATGTAACACTACGTGATAATTTGGAGAAAATGAACTTCATCTCCGAGTGTATATTTAACATGTAACTAATTTTTATCATTAGCTACGTTACTATTTTATTTAGAATTACTTTAATTTCAGATTAAAAATAAAATGCGCTTATCCCGCATTCGAAACGCATCTTCCTTGGGTTTCAGCGCAAGGAAAATTTTCAAACGCGTCAAAATGTACACCTCGCGCGCCACAGTTATTGTGTTGCAAATGTCGAGCTCGTTTCAACGCGAGCTACATAATCGGGACAAGTGCAACTATCGCGAGACGTGCGTGGATGGGCGATACGTTGCATTCCATGCATGCGTTCTTTCGATAATTTCGCAGAATTTGCATAGGCGTGAAACGTGCGCAACACGCACCATAAGACGCAATATATCCGGCATTATTTCAGATAATTGCTGATGCCGTGCGACGTTCGCTTGATCGGAAAAATAATTTACTTTAATGCAAATATGGATTTAAAATTAATCGACGCGCGTCTAGACCGTGAGATTATTACAGCTGACGCATTTTTGTATAAAAATATGTAGAAAGATATTTTAAATATATAAATAAAAATCAAGTTAATTTTTTCACGTAATTCTTTCGGGAAGCGGAAGCTGCATTCGTGGAATTCGCGTATCTTTGTACGCGCGAGAGCGCTCGTAGTTGTGAACGCGACAGAGACAAAGACAGAGCCGGCGGCGGCACAGTGGTGCGCTATCGAAGTGAGAGAAACGAGGACGGTTCGCGCGATCAACTGATATCGCATTGCTCTCTCTTCGATAGCGCGGCATGTGGTCTCTTCAAGCAAGCGCGCGAGGAGAGAACCGACAATTCTCTTGAACATTCTCCAGCGCCGAACTTTGGAAAACAATTATAAAACACTCCGATTTTTTTTCAACGATACTTAGAGCCGTTTTAATTTTCCTGAAGCGACAACTGGTCTTTCGTTGCATAACAAGGAGACAAATAAAAAAAAAAAGATGCGCACTCAAGTGACACTCGGCGTCTGACAACCGCCACGTAGTTCCAAGTCGCTGACGGCAAACAACAGATCGGATGACGATCGGCGGCGATCGCTGGAAGATTCCGTGAACAACAAACCGTGGATTGCAATCGCTTCACGAGTCGATGGAAGAAGAAGAGCCGAGGTCGCGCGAACGGATAGTACGTCGCATCACGCGTGCCGGCGGCGGCTGGCACAAAAAGCGGAGAAACAGCCCCAACATGTCGATAGGCATCGCGCGCGCCGGTCGCGATCGCACTGACGAGCGGTGCCTACCACGCGTGCGACGCAACACGCGTGTCACGTGACACTAGATCACGTGACACGCGCGATGCCGCCGCCGTCGCCGCCGCTGTGCGACTTGCGATTCTTGCGAGTAGCGCACGCACGTGATCGCGTCTCGAAGTTAAAGGGACATGAGGATTTAAATGATAAGCGCGGCAAGTTGGCTGAAGTTTTTGACCTGTTTTCCGTATAAACGTGTTTAAATTTGAATAATTTGTTTGAGAAACGTTACTAAACAAATTTTTCAAATAAATAGAAAGATGATAAATGAACATGAAAGAAAGTCAAGTAAAAAAAAAAAAAAAAAAAAAAAAAAAAAAAAAAAAAAAAAAAAAAAAATCTGTGTACGTAAGAAATGGCTTTCGAGAAATCACGATAAAAAGCGATGATAACAACGCGATTCCGGGAAGCTTTTCGTAAAAACAATCGATTTTTCGATCTCCTTCAAGAGAACTGCATACATAATCTCGACGCAACAAATGGGACAACGATAAGTGCGCGATTCTCAGAACGACAGTGGCAAAGAGACGAGTTTTTTTTGTCAGCGTTGCATAAGAGAACCTCGTCTTTTCTCTTCCTCTGCCCAGTTTCACGCTCCGGTTAAAAGTGCCAAAGTGCTTTGCAATGAGTCTTCTACTTAGAAAGTTTACGAGAATGTAATCCGCGAGAATCGCCGCGAAACTTGATGACTTCATCACTCACTTTTCCACGTTTCGTCTTTCGTTCATCGCCACAAGCACGACAAGCGATACACAACTTTGCGAAACAACAATCTTTTAGAGAAATAAAAATTGTTTCAATCTTTTTTAGAGGAATAACAACAGGTTTTAAAAATAAATAGAAATTCTTTTGCGCGCAATAAATAAATTGAGAAATAATTCTTGAATTACTTAAGCAATTGTTTTTTATACAAAAACAAAGAAAATTGTCACATTGTCAGATATTGTGACATTACGTTCAAAGATAAAAGTATGTAATAATTAATTACTTCGTACAAAAACAAACCAAAAAAAAAAAAAAAAAAAAAAAAAACAAGCGCACAAAGAAACTCATTCTCCTTATCTGCTCGGGGGTATATAAATAATCACGTCCGAGTAACTTCGTCAGGATATCCTCACGGAAACTGTTTTTTAACCCGACCGCCGTAAATCGGTGCGAAAAAGAAGCCTCGGCACTGTCTGCTGCGAGAAAAGAGGTACACAAAGAGCGGAATGCAGTCCGGCGGGATGCGCAGGGAAACTCGTAGTCTCGGAATTTTGGCGAAAGTATACCGGGTGTCCTCGGATGTGTTTTTGCTGCGATTGTTAATTAATGTACAATTTGAAGAAATATTTATCAAACAAATATTTCACGTTGCCCTGAAATGGCCGTTGAGAGTTTTGATCTTATCTCGAAATGCGGCTCCCAGTTCCAGATCGGGACTTCGATTTCGACGGTGGAATTTCGAGTGGTCTTCTCTCCGAGGTTAGGTTTCGGAGCGCGTGACGGTTCTGAAATATTATTTAGGCACGTCGAATAAATACGCAGACCGCATAAGAGTGTTCTTCTCTCTTTCTCGATAGAGGCTGCGAACGAACGCGGGCGAACATTTCGCGTCGCGGCGGCCGCACGCGCTCTTCGGCGCCGGTTGATTTACAGCGGCCGTAAATAGCGTTCGCGAGTGGCTTTTTCCTGTGCCCGCGACGGCAATAACAATTTAGAACGCGCCGTGGTATTGCTCGTACCACGGGAGAAATCCGGTCTTTTTATTGACCGAAAACTAGCGAGCGATCGCCGATGCTCGAAGATCTCGAGGGGAAGAAATCTCAAAGAGAAATCAAAAAATAAAATCCACACGGAAAAAAAAATTTTGCTATTATATGATCAGCAAGGAAAATGGTTGAGTCTACGAAATTGTTTGTTTTATCAACAAAATGTTTTGTTGGCGAAACAAAAATCTCAATAATCTCAACCAATTTAACCACCGAATGTTTTGTTTTTCGAACGTGCGCGCGCGGAACTGCCGAACGAATGGTTATAAGTGTTGTACATTTCTCAGTTAATGGAAAGATCGTCCTCCGTAGGCGTCTCGGTTCTCGCCAGACACAAAGAAATGATACGATGACGACGATGTGCCGTGTGTAGTAAAGTTGCGTCCACAATCGACGGAGTAAACTAGTGTCTGAATAATTGCTCGAACATCCTTTAAATAATAAAATATCGTTGACAACTCTCTACCTTTCAGTTTTACGAAACTGTCATATCTCGAAAGAACGATCGTAATTTAAATCGCAATCGTAAATTCTTCTGATAACGCGACAAAGACGTCGAATGTTTGACTAATGAATTATCGATTTGCACTCCGTAATGTAATCCAAGTATGAAATAGCTTTAAAACCGATAAGATTCGTCTATCGGATTAACCTTACGTGCGTGCGTTTTTTTCTCGCATTCCGTTGTTTAATATGTCGTCTGGGAAATTCAATAAAAATTCTTTTAAGAAGAAAATCGAAGATATTGTTTCTCACATCGTCTCCGAAAACAAAACAAACGTCAAACAAAGCAACTTCGTACTCCGAACGAGTTTGGCGAGCGGTCAGACGCTTCGCGCCAATTTCATTTTCGAGAACGGAGTCGTCATCAGTTCGAGAATATTACACGTTATTGAAGGTTGGGCAAATTCCTCGATGTACAACGTGCGATAAGTTGTACATTTGTACCGCTTGAAACAAAGACGCTTTGTGCTGTCGAGACGCGGCAAGAAGGAACGCGCGTTTTCACGCACACGTTCTACCGGTTACCGCGCGGCATAAAGGAGGCCAACAGCTGGTGTACTGGGAATTCCTGGTCGCATTTCGTGACAGCGTGTCGTCTTAAGAACGATAGTTTTTAATTCTTCAGCATAGAGCAAATATTCGATATTTTCACTGTGTTAATTTTTTGTTTTACTGAACTACTATTTTATTTATTTCTCGTATTATATATTTTGCTATATGTGTGTGCAATAAAATATATACATTTATTATTTCGCTGCTGCACTCAAAAAGTTTATCGGAATAGCTGTCTTATGTTTTATTCAAAACCGAAATTAAATTGCACAGCTTCTTATCGTCGCGTCCAAAAATAGAAAAATGATAAAAAGAATAACTGAGACAATTCAAAATCAGAGGATATTGAAAAAGATAGGAGATACTGAAGATAGACATGTTATTACAAAGAAGAGTATTTTCAAGAAATGATTTAGCAATCTCTAATTTAGGAAAACTCAATGTTTCATGAGTGTGTGATCGGCGCTTATCTTTCACAATTCCTCTTAATATCTGGACGAATACTGATCACTGATAAGTGAGATTTGAGATCAATGCAAGTAAAAAATCCTTTCTAGATATCTCGATAAGTCAAATCACAGAATGACTAATTAATTGATATTCCGCCAAAATACCGATGATACAATCGCAAGGAGTAATAAACGAATGTATGTACACACATTTCTCGATTGCGAGCACTCGATATCGATAACGAAATTTTAGAGAATGTAGATGCGTCGCGGCTAAAAATAAAAATGCTCACACACACATACACACATATATAATTTATTACACCTGGCTTTATTTCCGTGTTGCGAAAATATCGCGTGATCTAATCACGTCTGATAACACGTTAAATGCGTTTATAATCACAACTATAATCGGCAATTACGCAACAAGTAATAATACAGCGATGATACAAATATGAAAAATAACGCACAAAGTATATACAAGTTCGTATCGAGAAATAAATAACAGCACGATTGGATAAAAATTACTTGAATCACTTGAGACGGAATAGAATTCGAAGAACGTCGTGACAAAATATTGTGTACCAAAAAACTCAAATCTACTTGGATTTTATGCAATGTATTTCGATTGCATAAGAATTTTGTCTCCAAGAAAACAATTCGTAAAGGGTGGACGCTTGTGAAAAGCTAGCGCAAATTGTTCCGAGAAGAATGAAAATGGAAACGATTTCGAAGGCGATTTACTACCGAGAAGTGACCCGTTTGAGAGAGAGATTTTCGCGAAATATTCATTTAGCGTCGCGACGTCGCCGTGACATCCGAGACGCTCCGAGAAACGCGCATTTTAAACCATGCACGTTACGAAATACGCAAAAATACACATTCTCAAGCTTGCTGCTGTGTTGAAGCTTCTATTTTTTTTTTTTTTTTTTTTTATAATAAGAATGAAATCTTTAGCTCCTACAAACGCGGCATGGAATGCTGCCGAGAAAATCTGAAGTAAAATCTCGCACATTTCTGTTTGTGTTCATCCGAGCGCACGAGATATTCTATAATTCCATCAATTAAGCCACAATGACACGTATGTATTCGCATTGAGTCATCTCGATATAATCACGAAGAAACTTCCAGCATCCGCTCGTAACACACTGATTTATATACACCACAGCACTTTTCGCAAAAAATGGCATCAGGCACATAATTTCTCGCATCTCGCAATCTTTTTGTCTCTCTTTTTAAAAATTCCAATTTTTTTCTGCCTTTATAATTTGAGAATATTTCCGTTTAATTCCCGAATTCGAGTTACAATTCTGCGGAATCCGCGAGAAAACTCGGCAGTCATCACAACAATCAACAATGATTAGTCATCGTGCGGGTGCACGTGTGCGCGCACGTGTTGGCCGCGCCGGTTGGTGGATCCCTACTTGCGTAGCGAACCGCCAGAGAGGTCGATACATCGCGGGTATGTGACATCGTTTGTCGTTTTAGCACGATGATGTCACACGTGGCTCTCTCTTCCCGTCTCTCTTTTACTCGCGCGCATTCGCTCGTTGTAACGGATCGTGACGTGGCGCCGATTGACCGACAGATATTACGAAGCGTGCGAATCTCGTTAGTGACCCGCGTAAATGACGCGGCGTGATGTCGTGATTAGATTGCACGAACTGTGCGCACCACGCTAAAAAGAAACTATATATAAATCAATCGAAATTAAATTTATTTCCAGATTGATAAGAAATTTAAAAAAAATTTTAAAGAGTAAAATGTGTATGGGCGCACTGAATGTTAGAGATAAAGTAAAAAAAGACAGACGCAAAATATCGAGAGTTGAAAATATAATGAGATAATAATTAACGCGGCGTGTAAAAAAAAAAAAATAATAAAAAATGATGAATTCTTGATAACTTACGGATTGTAAAAAAGCGCCTCTGCCCTTATACACGGCGCCGTGTGACCTGTTTCCATGCTTATGCAGCATATTCAGTCCTCTGTCGACGCTCATTCATGAATCAACTGGTATTCCTCACGGAAGCGCTCAGGACAGCCGGCAAGTTTGCGACAATGCTTTCACACTCCTCACGGCCGTTCACGATATATTGTGTGTTGATGTTTACTCTCGTCGAGTCTGAATAAATGTCGTTTATAGTAACATGGATATCGACATTCTCTCACGCCGACACACGGAATCATTCATCTGACACAAGAGATGCGTGACCAAGCGTGAAACAAAGTATATTGTAAACAAAAACAAAAAAAGAGATAAAAAATAATAGAATAAGTTACACGAGAAATTTGTCGAGATAAAGTACTCGCGCGACTTCCAAATAACGCCAAGTTATTTGTCCGTGTGTACAAGAGAAAATTCAATCAATCGGCAATTCACCAAACGCTATATTTATTCTTGGCAGAACCTAACACGCGAATTATCGAACGAATTTCCTATGCGCGAGATTAAACGGAATAACTGGAATATCATCGCTTCGACGCGAAAATAACTCTCGTAACACGCTACAATTTGTTGACATCATGAGAGAGAACGAATCGATAAGATATCCCCATAGATCGTGTGTTATCGCGACTTAACCCAGTTCTCGATCCAAAATTTCTCGGAATGTCTGTCTAATGAGACACGATCGCGGGAATTCGAACTTTCGGGATGACGGGAAAGTTTTATCAGAGTGTGCGAGAAAAGATCGCGCGTAATCGTATTGATAAGGAAACCTTATCGCGACCGAGTTCCGGTGTTCGATCGCGTACGTAATAACGTGACTAATTCTGCAGAGAATAACATTATGTTAGAAAAAGCAAAACTATCGTCTATATTTCTTGAATTAAAAAGTGGAGAAAAACGGAAACACACAAGTAAACGAACTAATATGTAGCACATTTTCTCAAAATAGAAATCACTTCGAAAAATCGAGAAATTACACACTGAAAAAAAAGTAAAAAAAAGTTTTGTTGAGATAACCAAACTTTGGTAATCTCAACCATAACTTTGGTTCCCACAACACTTTATACGAAAATAGAAAACTCTTCGCGATTCGCGGGGATCGTCGTTATTATCGATATTTGGCGCAACAATAATTCGTCTCGACATCTGTTTAAACACGTCGGCTTATTTATGCGAACGAAGAATTCCCGCGATGCGCGAGCTAGCGTGTGTACAGCAGACGTTTTTCCAAGTACTTTGAACGAACTCAATTTACAGTCGCGACGACTTTCGATCGACATTCCACACGTGCAATTTCGAGGGACGCGTTCAACGAACATCACATGGTCCTTCACCGAATAGCACAACGCTGCACTGATTTTTCTATTTTTTTTTCTGACGCAAAAAAATATTCTTTTATAGCACGCGTTGTTTTTGGGTCTTATATAAACTATATCGTAGATTATCTTATCATAGAGATTATTTTGACTACAATATTTTAGACTGCTTCAAAAAAAACGTCGTAAAAGATTTCGGTCATTATACTGCATCTCGATAAAGAAAAAAAAGAGACCGGAAGAAATCAAAACGTCCGGTTCATTTCTACGAGGAAGTCACGTAGAGCGATCGACACCATAAATGGCTCTTACGCACGAGAATGCACGTGCACTCGAAGTCGCGTTTTCCTTCTCATCTCGCGAGTTTCTGCCTGCTTTTCCTTTCGCGTAATTGGCACGACAGTGTGCGAAACCCGTGCGTATTTTCGCAATATATTGATAAATTTTACTATCACTTTTTTTTGCGTACTTACAATCGAATATCTTGATTTTTTACATTCGTCGTAGTACGTTTTTTAGTACATCGAGAACAGATGAATGAGAAAGATCATGCCTAGATCTCCTGGCAAGACTGCGACATTTGTGTACGCAAACACACCGCGTTGAGAAAAACAGTTTCATAGAGAGACAACGTCGTTCACTGCGCGGGATTCACGAGTAGACTGTCGATTTGCCGACGCGAGCTCTTGATATCGTATTATTGGCGACCGACCTGATGATTCACATGTCCGCTGTCAATGGAGTCGACTCGTCTACTGATGATGACGCCTTTATAATGACGAGAAAAGACGTCGTCGTTACGAGAGCGCGCGGCAGTGGGGAGTTGGGAATCAGCTGGTGCTTCGCGCTGGAAAACAGGAGGAACGGGAGAATGAGAAGAGAGAGGAAGGGAACTCAGGTAATCGAGGAGGGAGAGCAAGATGTCACCTGAGGTGAGCAGACAGTGACGGATTCGAGAGAGAAACGCCCCGAGACGTCTTATTTTTCATCGATGATTTTTCAAAGAAATTGGAAAAATTGATGAAAGTCAAAATATTTTTCACGTTAATAATAATGTCAAATTTCTCCTGTAATTGTATTTTGTCTTGATATAATTTATAGCTAATGATAGATTTTTTTCTCTGTGTTTTAATATATAAATGTATATATATTGAAGAACAAATGAGAGAATGCGTAAAAATAATTTTGAAGTTTCTTCACGTGGCCGCTCGCGCGGTTAACTTGAATGAGTAAACGTAATTCACACGTTCGTCGATGACGTAACTGTGATCATGCTACTTGGACCATCGCTACAGCAATCTTTTAATTTGTATTTGCATGTTGACAGGCCGTGAATTTGCCTGAATCCGCCACTGAATGGAGGGGCACCTCTCGTAACAGCCGGTGCACGTAATGGGCCACCTTCTTCCGAGAATCGTACGTGTGCGCGATGATTCACCGATGCGCATCTCAAGAGAAGGAAGGGGGATAAAAGAATGACGGTGTGTCTCGGGGAAAGTATTTCGGTGTGTAAATACGGACAAACGTACGGCTGTTTCGTCGAAGCTTCCCGAATGGGTGACATTTCTCAAGTAAGCTCGATAAAAGAAACATCCGGTTTTCTAGGAAGAGAATAAAATGAGACAGATTGATCGACTCACCTTTAATCGGAACTTGAAGGAGTCGGTAACTAAAAATTTGTTTTTTTATTAATTTTACTTTACTTTCTTAAGTTCGCGTATATCGTACGAATTCTATTCTCTGAACTTTTATACGCGCGAACACGAAATCCGTTAATTTAAATGCGGTTCTCGACAGTTTCGGTCAATTATGGTATCGCTTAAACGCTGGCGCTTAGTTAATCGCGTCTTCGTCATCATTCTGGAATACCTGGAACTGCGAGGCAATTAACGTGTCACTCGTTCGCGTTCGTTTTTGTCGCGGTCGACGTAATCAACACACATGGGGGTTGAGAGAGCAGGACGTAATCTGTCGCCATATAATATATAAAGCGAGAGTCATTTATCGATTTGCGCAAACGTTTCCTTTTATTAGCCGGAATTAGAGCTGCCCATAGGTTGGCGAGTCCACTGTTTCATTCAGTTCGAGAGTGACGATGATGTAATCGCGATCGTACTACATGTACGTGCCGCTGAATTGAACGAACGATAACTTCAATGCGTCAGATGCATCATCGATTACGCAATTTCGGGCGTATAATCGAGCAATTAGTCATCAAGTTCATTTCGGAGATTTTTTTTTTAAATCTTTTTCTCGTTTCTTTTGAAAGACGAAAACTTGAAAGAATTGAAAAAAAAAAAAAAAAAATGTGCAAACACAATTCGCTTAAAGTCTAGTGACTCACTTTCAGTGAGTCAAGGATGTCACGCCGAGATTCGCGCCGAGGTGTTATCTCTGGGAAACCGAAAGTCGTTGCTTACTCAAGGTGACAAAACTACTTCGAGGGGTTAGGTTTTCTCATTTCGACGAAAGTGTAACATGAAGACATCTCGCAACGTAAGCGAAAGAAACATTTCAAATTGTGGCGTTTCTCATTTGCGAGACGAAATTCGAACACACTCGTCACTTCCGGAAACATTGAAACGGTTTCGACTCCGCTCCGACAACGCACGCGCGCGTTATATCTCATATTACACATTGAAATTATTATACCGGGAAATTTTTCGCGTTGATGTACTACAACGCTATTACGTTGTATCGAGAAAAGTACACGTGTAGCAATCGATTAAATTCGTTCGACAAGATCTATAGATCTGCACGCAGGCGGTTGGAATGTGACTCCATCCTACGTCGAGAATCATTTTCTGCTTCACATCAATCGTGCATTTGCGCAATGATAAAAGAGAGAGAGATCGGACTAATCTTTGCTAGAAATTGACCAGAAGCAATAATGGGAAGCGTCTCGCGGCTGTTCGATCCGATCAATTATCCGCGTGTGTGAAACTAAACAGCGGCATAAATATTCGCGTGAGAGAGGAGCGAATCTCGAAGATTAAAAAGAGAGAGACAGAAAGAGAGTGCGAGAGGGATAGAAAGAGATCGGAACATCAGCCTCTTCTTCTGGGGCTTCGATTAGTCCCGAATGTTTCGCATAGCGTACGGTACGTCGAACTTCTCTCTCGCCGATCTGAAGATCGCACAAACAGGCTTGCTCTATTAGGATGCCCGGCATAACTCCGAAGAGAGAGAGAGATTCTCAAGGATGATATCCTCCTTCTCTTCTTTTTCCTCGGTCGCGCGAAGCGTTTACTCGGGAGAATTTCCATTCTCAAACCAATAATTATACATATCCGATACAACGCTCCGATATAGAAGCACTCATTCCTTTCGTGAAAACATTTTCGTTCTTTTGTAATGTCAGGTACAAAATAGTTGAAATTGAACATCAATTAATTAATTTTTAAATCAATTTTTTATCATTTGCTTTTTGAGCGATGTTTGAAAAAATACAACGAGAATGCAATAAATTGGCTCCGTTATTACATCGACACGCGTACAAAGAAATAAATTTTTCAAAATTAAATTTTGAAATCTTTTCTACGAACAATATGTAATATCTCATCGTAAAATATTGCATTGTGCAATATCCGTGATGTTTATACGAACGAAATCTCTCGGGAAAGTTTAATTTAACCATCGCGCGCGTCTGTACAAACTTAAAAGCGCATCTCGACTTCCTAACTGCTGCACACGTTGCTTCTCGGCGCGGTTTGCGTCTAAATCGAGATGCGCTTTAATTGACCGGTTAGATGCGAACGCGTCTCTCGCAGCTATGCACTCGAATGCGGCGAATTTAGATGAAAAATCGTCTCGCGAAAATTACGACGTTTGATTACATTCAAACAATGTGATTAAAATTCTTCTCGAGTTCTTGGTGTACAACACTATAATAGTTCGAATGTTGTCAGTTTGCATTTTATACAATTAAACGCAAAAAATTGGTTTTTCTCTTAAACTTCTTGAACTTATTTTCTTCTTTGTAACTCTTATCTTATTTTCGCGACTACAACGTATGCGCATTTCTTATATGCCATGCCTTTTAATCGACATAATCGAGCTGTGTATAATTTGAGCAACGACGTAATGATATACACACACACATATACACACACGCAAAACGAGTCTCGCAACCGGTCACACACGTAACTCTATCTTGCTTATGATTCACTCTCTTTATCAGTTGGTACTTGTGCACGTGGTTTTCTTCGAGACGACGATAAGGCAGACGCGCGAATGAGAAGGCGAATAAATATTTTTGTTCGCGCGTTGCTATTTACGGTGGAGGCGGTGGCTCCTACGTGGAAAAAGATGATCCGTCGTCGCGCGAGGCTCGTTAGCGCGCGAGTTAATGTATAAGTAAGGTTGTATATTACAATCGCGATGCGTGCGCTTTTTTTTTCAAACGAATGAATTACGACATTACGCGACAGACGCTTTTCATTAACTTCCCTAATTCAAGAGCAACTTCACATCTGCTCCCAAATTTTCGAGATTAATTCATCTCGAAAATCTGTGCAAAACAATTTATTGAAATTTTCGATTTATAAAAAATTTACGTCTATTCTGTCTGAGAAATATTTGTCAGAATTCTTTCTAACAAGTGTCTAGGCGCGTGAATTTGCAAGTTTTTACCTGCAGGTTGATTCGTGCGAGTTGTCAGATCGATGAGTCACGACGCGCGTACGAGATATCTTTGCATGCTTGAGAAGGCATCTATAGAGATGAATGATTCATCTTTTCTACGAGCATCTCCTTTGCTCTTCGCGTCTCTCCATTTTATCTATCACGTGAAAAAATTCAGTTGCGTGACTCCGCAAACGCGCTGAAAATACGCATTATATCACGACCGTTGCAGAGCTCAACTATTAATTGACGAACTGATCTAAATAATTACGCATCAATTTATTATATATCGACTCGAAATAATTACGCGATTCGTGTGTGATTACGAATTTTTTCTTGCCAATCTCGCGAACACATGAAAAATCTAATTTTCGTAACGACTGATAATAAAATTCGAAAACTCGTTTTTCGTGATTACATTTCGCGCTTTTCTCGCAGTTAAATGGTTCAGGGCGATTGGGGCGAACTGAATGAACCAGATGAATGAAAGACTCGTGAATCATTCGAGCAGGAAGTTCAAGGCCGCCAGTTACGATACCAAGAGGAGCGAGCGTGTCTATATCGCATTGTGTGTTATCAAGAGCACGCAACGCGTGCGGTCATTCGACATCCTCCTGCCTATAAACACTCTCGAGACATTATTCGCAGAAAACGAGAATGTTCTCTGTGAAAGCTAGACGTTGATAACATCGCGAGAAAGAACAGGCATTCTGAAAAAAATCTGTTCAGCGGTTTTGATATCTTGAAAAATTGATCAACACAAACTAATCCCCGATTTAAATCCTGTGCGTGTTGACCTTGAGTAATCAGAAACGACTGGAAAAAGTCACGTGTCTTCTCTGTATATAAATTGGAAAAAAAAAAATGCGGCGACAACAATCGCGCATGCACGTCTTTCACGTTGCGTGCGAGACACGGTGAAGGTTTTTTCGCGTTGCGAAAAAACAATTGCGATTTCCAAAAGAGAAGAAAGGGCGATATCGAAAGGGCAGAAATTCGGCCGCGCGATGACTCACGTGCCGCCACGGCGACGATATTCGGCATGGCAATGCGAACGAGACAACACATCATGGGACACATGGGTGCCCCCGGCAACCATAGCCGGAGCAATCTCGGCATCGAATGAGTCACGAAGGAATTCCAGCCGTGCGAGCACGGTCGGGCCCCGCAACCGAGAAAAAGAGAGGCCCCCGGTGTGTCCCTTTTACCTCTGGGTCACCAGGCTCCCTTCACATTTATTGTTTTGTCGATACGCGTGTGCTTATATAATTGTTTCGCGAAATTACAAAGAAAATTTATATATAAAATCTACATTATTTTTTTTTTTTAATTTTATTACATTATGATTTTCTGAAAAATTTAATATAAGTTAATTCTCTCTCTGAAATATTAGATCAAATATTATGAAATATTAGATTTTATTTATTATCTCCGCACGAACGATCTAAAATGCCATCTGTGAGTCAAAGACAAAGCGTTCAACGTGCTTCCACCAGTTCGCTTGAAAAAATGATAACGGCATCCAAAGTGCATCCGCGAGTGCACTCCTTGCGAAGGAGGCGCGGACATATGCGGAGCGCGTCGCCGTGACTCATTGCGACGACTTTGCGCGAGCGTTGCGCCCGGGAAAGTCAAATGCTCGCCTTGTCGCGTGTGTCGTTACGTTGCGCATACATGACAGCACTGGAAGAGATTGCTGCACCGTTACAATGACCAGACAACATGGCGAGCAGTAGTCCAGTGACTCTCACGTAAACATGACACAATCCAATGGAAAACTCTTCCCATCAAAATCGTATTAAAATTTAAAATTATCGGATAAGTTGTTAAACAAAACCAATATTTTACTCACTTTCTTCACTCAATCGATCTCTCTCGAAAAATTACTCGCACGTTCAGTATCTTTCTAAAATTTATTTGCAATATAAATCGACTTACAACGCGGCGGGCCATTCCCCACGGAAATATGTGTTTGTACAAACCTCAGGACTTTACGCGACAAACAAAAGATTCGCCGGAGAAATATTCGGCAAAGATCCAGTCTACTCGACGATTCAAATGGAAATCGAAAGACCACTCACCTGAAACAGAAAAAAAATGCGATTTTTTTAGTCACACACGACTGTCGCGCGACGAATTATAATATGAATAGGCGAGACAAGATATACCATCGGGAACCCTTTTTAAATCATACGATGTCACCTCTACACGCCCACGCTGTGTCCTTCCTGCCGCGAATGTGTCACGCGATCAGAAATTAAACAAATATTTCAACAATGCCAGGAATTCTTTTTCGCTTTTCTCTCGCTGAGTGAAATATGGCACTGAATAAAACAAACTTTATCTATGATAGTCAGTTTAATAAAAAAAAATTAATTAATTAAAGTTTTTTAAATACAGTTATTAATTTAATGACTGTACTTAAAAAAAACCTTGTTTGTTATTCGACTTCTTTAATTGCGAATAACAAATGCGACGCAATAACGAAGTTGTATCGTCATTTAGTGAACGTCTTGTGCGTACTCGCCGGTAGAAAAAAAATGAGAAGAAAAAACCGAAAGGAACAAAAAAACGGGAAAATGTAGAAGACACGTGGGCGCCGCTAATCAACGACGGCGCCAGAGTAACCACCTGCAAGTCTCGAGATGCGTCGATAAAAATGATCAGGAAAGATGCGACAAGACGAGGGGGAAGACGAAGGGAAGAAACGAGATCCTCTGTAAACTCGGCGCGATGTAAACGACCGCGCGATCTTGCTTACAGTTACGTCAGGAACTCACATTATCTATAGACACTTTATAAGCACGCACGTGTGCGTAAGGAGAAACCCGGCAGAAAATTATTAGGCAAGTATCTGTACGTATTAAAAACAATATTGTAATTTCTCGAAAAAAAAAAGAAACTTTTAGTTGACATTTAAAAAGTGCCATTTGCAAATGTATTAAAATTTGTATTTTTTTGGTATTGATATGATCGCGCAATAAAAAAATCATTAAGTGTCTATCAAGAAACCGCCACAACTCCTGGAAACAACGAAGGCCAGTAAACGTTATAACAAAAAAAAAAAGTAAAACGGGTCATACGAGCGCATCAAAATGCTAATTTATTGTGCAACAAACTGCCTGCAGGATCATTAGTCCTTACAATGTACGAGGTGGCGCGTCACTTAATGCTATCTACTCGCAAGGACGCAAGTCAATTACCTTTTTTCCCTCCGTCAATTTACATCCTTACCTGTCATTTTACGTTAATATCTGTGGTTATAACGAATACAATAAATTTAATGACGCAAAAAGTATTCTTGAAATAACATCCCGATGAGTTTTTTGCATTCGCCTAATTGTACAATTAAAACAAACACGAGCTTAAAGCGCTACAAAACAAAAAAAAACGATATAATAACATACTAAGATAAAAATATAATCACACAGAGTGTTTTTTAATATTTTTTATAAATTTTTAGACTCTTTGTGAGAAATAGCTGTTTAAAGCGACGAGACACAGAGAAATTATGGATAAATGTGACGAAAAGTCGTCCTTGGAAAACCGCGCTCTAGAATCGCGTGGCAGTTTTAGAGTGCGTCAATATTATGTCGCATCCAAAAATAAGTGTGTGCGCGAAGCGACGCCTGAATTCCTTGAGAAATTCTACTTCCGAGCGTCACGACAAATCGGTCGTATTCTTGTTGTTACAACGCGCGTGTACAACTCTCACAATGATCCAAGCGCCAGCTGCAACATGAGCAAGGTAACGATCTTACAACTCTTCTTCTACTACAAAAAAAGTCCATTCGTAAGTAAAATCTACGTATGCATGTATACTCAGTCACATAAAGTAAGAAATAAAACGAAGGATGGCGCAAATTAAGTAATAAACTTCGATAATATATTTTCACGCGTCACTAAAAAGAAAAAATCAACAACTCAAAACAAAAAAAAAGCATACATCTGTACTAAAGAAAAATCCTCTTTTATTTCTCCTGTGGAAATAAACTTGCCTTCTCGCACACAGTTTATTTTTAGCTCGCTTAATGTGCATTATTATTACAGTCATATATTTCTTTTTTTTTTGTAAACCGATGATTCAGGAGTGACATTTCCTCTTCGGCACCAGAGAGACGTGCGCGTGTCGCGTTGCACGCGATTTGCGTGACATTTCTGCGACAACAGAAATACGATTCGATGGCTGGCCTACGTCGCGCGGAGGCGACATTCGACGCTACCGACGGCGAACCGATCAGCCCAGGTTTACATCGCACCACATCTACCTGGGATACCTGCACGTGCCCGCACGAGAGCAGTTATTTATTTAAATTTACGCACATCTCGTTTTTCTAGATTTCTTTTTTTTTTTTTAATCGTTAACATTGTCTCGCTTTGGCGCTTGAGATGTTCAATTTATCAAATGAACGCAAATAAATCATTATTTTAATTACACTTATTATAATAAGATGTAGTGCTTTTCGAACGAACTTACATAATTCTTTCGTGCACTTGTAAAGATCGAATCAAATGCCAAGGATAAAAAGAAAAAATACGTGTATTCTGAAATATTATATTTATGCAAATGTATGCAACAAGAATCGAGATTTACCGTATTTAAAATATATATTTTTTCAAAATTAAAATATGAAAGTGTAAATGTCAAACGGAGCTACTGATCTTCAGATGCGTGACATAATTATGTTACCTGATATTTCTGTTCGAGAATATGAGTGTGTTTCAAGAAAAATCGCAGAGACGATTGCGGAGCACCTTTGAATATGTATACATATAATAAGAAAAAAAATTCTATTATATCTATCATAAGTCGCTTCCGTTAAATTATTAGCCAATTAAACGCGTTTCTTTCCTTCTTCGCTCTACTGAGAAAATACCGTCAATTTTACATAAGAAGTCGTCCGTTATGTTTCTCGGAAATGTTACCAGATTATCGGTGCATTCGTTTCTGACGAATAAATAAATAACAAACAAGAAAACTATTCGTAACGAGACTCGTCTTATCGCGCGCGAGAGACAAATCATATTTTCTCTAATTTAGCGTTTGATCGAATTTTTCTCTTCACATAAAGCGAATAACTAAATGTATCTACTTTGTAAAAAACAATCTAAAAACCGACGCGAGAGCAATAAGTCAAAAATTAAACTCGAAGTTTCTTCGCTACAATGTCGAAAACAGCAAATTCGTCGCCCAAAAACTCTCGACAATTTAGTGCGCGAATTACATTTAATGACTACTTAATTGTCTCAACGAGCCTGTTTCTCTTCTCTCTTTTGTTTTTTTTTTTTGCTTTACGTACGTTCATCTTGAAAATAACGAAGAAAAATAGACTCACAGATAAATTTAAAACAATGTCGTAAAACAATGCTCTTAATACATTTTTACTTTAATTTAATTTAATTTATTTTAATTTAATTTTAATTCTCTCACACCATCTCCAAATATATATATGTTCATATTAATTTTACATAATAACTATAATGTATTCATACATATAACTTCATAATTATTATTCAATTCAATAATAATAATAATTCCAAACGATATTCTATCGTCTTGAAGTTTGTAATATGAAAATGTCCACACGCGACTTTAGTCAACGCTTCTGAACAAAGACAGGGAATCACTAAAGAGAACGAAAGAACGAAAGAGAGAGACCGCAGAGAAGAGAAAAGATCCGAGAGTGCCGCCCACGAGGAGCGGATGCCGGGTCGAAGGGGTCACCTCTTCAGTAAAATGAATCTTTTATATATCTCTCTTATATGCCGAAAGCTCGCTCTTCTGCGTTCTCGTGCGAGAATGCTCTCTTTTTCTTTCTCTCTCTTCTTTTTTTTCATTTCATTTCAAGAAATCAGTCTGGTCGGCTCATCGATTAATCTACTTGATAAAGACTGATCGCCCATGCGAGAACATCGAATTAACTTCGGCCGGAGCAAAAGAATTAATTTGCGTGATAATGAGCGCAACAGAATCTGTGCGGTAATGAAAATTAAATAAATTTAACACCTGAATAAACACGCGTTTCCAAGCTTCAGGATAAGTACACATTAAAATATATTTTATAATTTTATAGATAAAGAGAAAAGATAAGTTTATTATCTATGTGTACAAAATAAGACACGTGAAGCGTTTGCGTTTGTTTGTCGAGAACTGAAATTATACAGAGTATCCTCCCAGGAAGACCGTATCACCGCTCGTAGGCAGGTAGAAGAGATTATTCTGAGTCGAAAAGTTCTGAACCATTTTTTTATATTACATAT